>OZ024873.1:19215529-19291695 GCA_964017185.1 Rugalucina vietnamica
TTATACTCGATACTCGCTTTTTTATACTCGATACTCGATACTATAAAAAAAGAATTCCTCGTTTTCAAAGAGGTCATTTCTATGCAGGCATATAGCAGGAATTTGCTCCATATTCATAACAGGATTCCTGCCAGGAATCTGCTCTAAATTCCTGGCAGGATTCCTGCCAAAATTTCTGGCTCATATTCCTGGCAGGATTCCTGCCAGTAATCTGGTTCAGATTCCTGGCAGGATTCCTGCTAATTTAAATATTTCGCTTCAGATTCCACAGGGAGTCCACACTGACTCCTGTCATAATCTTTATAAGAAAAATCAAACAGTCAACATGATTCCTGCCAGGAATCTGGTCTCATTTTCCTGTGGTAATACTGCTGTGTTCCTGTTGGACAATTTCGTACAGGATATCAGAAAGGTGATTATGAATCTATGAAAGGTGATGCCCTTAAATTTGCAAAGGAGAAATATTTCAACGGTTACTCTGGCACACGGTCGGTTCAAGAAAACTTTAATTTGATCACATCTTTTATCCAGGAATCAGTGGATAAACATATCCCATCAAAGACTAGTCGCTCAGTTTCCTCAGTCCCATGGTTAACTCCTGAAATAAGAAGAAAGATTCGTAGAAAAAATGCAACTCACGCTAAAGCGAAGAAAACTGGAAATGCAAAATTTAGAACGAAATTTGAAACTTTGAGAAGAGAAATCAAAGCAGATATCAGAAAACAGCATGAGTTGTATGTAAATAACTTGGTTGGTGATGTTAAGGCTAATCCAAGAGATTTTTATCGGTACATAAATAGTCAGAAAAAAGATGTTCAAGGTATCCCCCCTTTGAAAAAGCGAAATGGAAGTGGTCTTGCTGAATCAGATTTTGAAAAGGCTGGTGAATTCAATGGTCAGTTTACGGATGTGTTCACCAAAACTGAACGTAGCCAGGTCCCTCTTCTGAATAGAAAATCCCCGTTTATGGAAGACATAGTGGTATCCAAAGAAGGTGTCACAAAACTTCTGAAAGGTTTGAACCCGTCGAAAGCTTTAGGTCCTGATGAGCTTCATCCCAGAGTCCTTAAGGAATTGGCATCTGAGCTAGGTCCTGTTTTTGCACATCTTTTTCAACAGTCAATAGACTCGGGTGAAATCCCCAAAGAATGGTCTTTAGCAAACATTTGTCCCCTGTTCAAAAAGGCTGACAGGTCTCTTGCTTGCAACTATCGTCCAGTTTCCTTGACCTGCGTACCCTGCAAACTTCTGGAACATATAGTGTGTTCTAATATCATGTCCCATTTGGATCATCATAAACTTTTGTCAGACAGGCAACATGCATTCAGGAAATCCCACAGTTGTGAAACCCAGTTAGCTACAGTGATTGATGACTGGGCAAAAATCTTAGACAATCAAGGTCAGGTTGACACATTTATCTTGGATTTCGAAAAAGCTTTTGACACTCCTCCGCATGAACTCCTTAAAAGCAAATTGTTCAGTTATGGAATTGGTGGGAAGACAATTAAATGGATTGATGCCTTCCTTTGCTATAGACAACAAAGAGTTGTGGTTAATGGCGTTAAATCAGACTGGGCTCCTGTTGTATCTGGTGTCCCACAGGGCACCGTTCTTGGCCCCTTGTTGTTTTCGTTGCATATAAATGATATCACCTCAGATATTGAATCGGAAATCAGACTCTTTGCTGATGATTGTGTTTGTTATCGTGAAATTAAGAATGTGGAGGATACAGTGAAACTTCAGAAGGATATTGATCGATTAGGTAGTTGGGCCAGGAAATGGGGTATGAGATTTCAACCTGTCAAGTGCAACATGATGCAGCTGACAAATAAACGTACTAGTAAAATTCAGGCTTCTTACAAGCTTGAGGGTACTGTGTTGGAAAATGTTGAGAGTATCAAATATCTTGGTGTAACAATAACTAAGGATTTAAAATGGAATACTCACATCAGCAATGTGTGTACCAAAGCCAATAGGACCCTTGGTTTTTTGAGACGAAATCTGTTTTCTTGCCCCCAAGAAGTGAGAGAAGCTGCCTATAAAGGTCTGGTGAGACCTATTCTCGAATATGGTAGCTCAGTTTGGGACCCTCATTATGAAGGTTTGATAGATGATTTGGAGAAGGTGCAAAAGCGTGCGGCTAGGTTTGTAACTAGGAACTATACATATGAAAAAGGTAGTATGACTGGCATCCTTAAAAAACTAAAATGGGAATCCCTGCAGAAAAGAAGGAAGGATAATAGAATTATATTACTTTACAAAGGTCTAAAAGGGAGAGCAAAAATACCCACGGATGACCTTATCCCCAAAAATAGGCGTTGTAGGAATCAACACTCCTTGGCATTTCAGATACCTTCAGCAAGTACAAATGCCTAATTACACAGTTTCTTCCCCCAGACCATTAGAGATTGGAATGAACTCCCTGATTCTCTGATCTCCTCTGCTGAATTGTCAGATGATTGTGTGTCTAAATTTACTTCTCTTGTGAGAGCTCGGGACTAATCCCCTCCGGTCAAGCCCCATCCCCCCCTGGTGTAGTATTGTCAATTTGACGTTTCACCAGTAAACTATTCTGATTCTGATTCTGATTCTGAGAAAATGTATACACCTGGATATACACACAATTTTGGATATAACGCTGATCACTGTTGAACCCCAATTGCTCATTTTATATTATTTTTTCTATAATTCTATACATTATACTCTTGTTGTACCACAATTTGGATAGCTAACACGGAAATTGACAATAGTGTTATAAAGGGGTTGTGGTGTATTCACATTCTGCAGATATGGTTTCTCTCCAGTATGATTTGTTCTTTGGTGAAGAAGTAGCAAAACCATGGCTTTAGAAATTGAAGCAAAGTTCTTTGGAGTACATTGTAGCCCATTTTACTGTAGTTGGTTGAAAGGTGCTAAGAATCATTCAGCAACACCTCAATTAGACTTATTTCAGGGATTCCTCGGTGGAACACTTACACTCTGGAGCAGTGAGCATGGTGCATCTAGGAACTTTTCTCTGTCCCAACATACAGTCTACATTTTAAGCTTCTTTGCCTATTTTTTCTCATTCACATTTGCTTGGTCACATTTTCACACACTCACAAATCTTATAAAGGCACTTCTTATTCAATAGGTACATTTTCAGTGGAAAGCTGAAAAATGTAGAGGATATTTGCTTTTTTGAGGTGAATACCAAATATATTTCATCGAGTGAGTTGAAAACATCAGAATTTTCACGAGTGCGCACTGCGCAGCACGAGTGAAAATTGTTATGTTTTCAACCCACAAGATGAAATATATTTGGTATTCACCGAAAAAAAAAGCAAATTTTCTTTTTATTTTATACAATACATGGGCATTTTCCAATTCACAAGGCAGGCGGTGAAAATGCAAAAATCAAAAATTTTTGAAAACACAAATAATTTTGGTACCACATTGTTACTTACGTTCTAACTAAGAAAATGAATACCCACACTTTTCATTCATAAATAACGGAGTTATAGGCGTTTGAATTTCTGAAGTGAGACACATTTAATGACGTCGAGTAAATGGAAACGTCAGAAGTAATCCAAAATCTACAGTGAAGATATAGGCTGATATCAGTCACTAGTGACTTTTGATATCAGTGAGATTTGATATCAGTGAAATTTTATATCAATGAAAATACCAATTTTATCAAGTTTTGATATACATTGGTTTTCACTGTAAAGTATAAAATAAAGACCTTTACCTATCATATGCTTTTTAAAACAATAACCATCATTCAAATTAAAAACAATTTACAATACATAACATTCTGCCTTGTCACTAGGAAAACTGTCATCAAGTCATTACGAAAGCATGCCCATGTAATATACAAAGATTTTCTCACCTGTAAAAATTGAAAATTTCATGAGAAAAAATTTGATATTTTTCTTATTTTTGCTCAAAACATAGATTGTGGGTACACGTTAGAACCGCCTCGCCGAGGCGGTTCCAACGAGTACCCACAACATATGTTTTGGAGCAAAAATAAGAAAAATAGGTATACCCCTGCAAACCCCAGTTTTACTATATAAAAGTGGGGTTTATGGGGTTTTCATTGCATGGACATGTTTTCCTGATGTATATGAAAACACTACTTCTGCTTAACTCAAGAAGATATGAGCCGCATCATGATATGCAAAAACAAAGACACAGATCAGCTTTGCAGTAACTGCGAAGTTACTGCTAAGCTGATCATAGACTTTGATTTGGCTTCAGACAGAACAATTCCTATACCTTTTAAACCCAAAATTTCCAGCCTCTAGCCATCTTCAGTGCTTGTACAGCTCTATTTGTGTCTGACCTGTTTTCGGAAACCACAGTCTGTTGATTTTCTCATGACATGGCCCATTTTTAAAGAATTTCACTATTTCAGAAACTTGTAGATTCAGTTGTGAATTCACTACATGTACAAGACAGTAAGAGGCAGGTAGGATGAATTGTTGAATTGAGTTTTACAGCAAAAAAGATGGTGCATGTACATGTATTATATACTGCTTTTTCTCTCTTTTTTAATAAATTTTTGGTACTGGTGAAACTGGGGAAAACACAATTTTTCATTAAACTGGACAACAAAATAGCACTATTTTCTGACAAATCTGGAATTACTATTTTGATTTTTCCAGCTAATGGGAATTTTTTCAGCCAATTCGGAAAAAACTTTGGTATCAGAAACTAGGTCATGGTAGAACTTCAGAGAAAAAGCTTTGACATACGCATAACATAATAAGAGCTGTCGCAGGACAGCGTAGCTCGCCTGACTTACGCTTTGTCACTAAACTTATCAAAATCTATGACCCATGACCTTGACCTCAAGGTCGCTCAGGTGGGTTGTGATGGTACAGCATACAATTTCAGACCAATATCCACAAACATGCAAAGTTTCAACTTGATCCATCAACATAGAGCTATATAGACTTCAAAAATCTTTAACCCAAAACTTTAACCAAAAATTTCTAAGGCCATGACCTTGACCTCAAGTTCACCCAGGGTGGGTCATAATGGTACAGCATAAAACTTCAGACCAATATCTACAGTACCAACACGCAAAGTATCAACTTGATCCATCATGATCTACATGTTCAAGAGATATAGACTTCTAAAAACTTTAACCGAAAACTTTAACAAAATAATTCTAAGTCTGTGACCTTGACCTCAAGGTCACTCAGGGTGGGTCATGATGGTACTGCATAAAACTTCAGACCAATATCTACCAACATGCAAAGTATCAACTTGATCCATCAACATATTTAAGAGATATAGACTTCTAAAAACTTTAATGAAAAAGTCACTAGAGCACAAAATATAGGTCAAGGTCACTAGATCAATGTGGGTGCAAAGTCGGGACATCGAGGAGAAGCCATATTCAAGGTTTGATGGTTGTAGGCTTTATAGTTGATGAGATATTAAGGGTTGGCTTAAAAAATGACAAAGTCACTGGAGCACGAAATATAGGTCAGGGTCAGTAGGTCAATGTGGGTGCCGAGTCGGGACATCAAGGAGAAGTCATATGCAAGGTTTGATGGTTGTAGGCTTTATAGTTGATGAGATATTAAGAGTTGGCTTCAAAAATGACAAAGTCACTAGAGCATGAAATATAGGTCAAGGTCACTAGATCAATGTGGGTGCAAAGTCGGGACATCGAGGAGAAGCCATATGCAAGGTTTGATGGTTGTAGGCTTTATAGTTGATGAGATATTAAGGGTTGGCTTAAAAAATGACAAAGTCACTGGAGCACGAAATATAGGTCAAGGTCAGTAGGTCAATGTGGGTGCCAAGTCGGGACATCGAGGAGAAGCCATATGCAAGGTTTGATGGTTGTAGGCTTTATAGTTGATGAGATATTAAGGGTTGGCTTCAAAAATGACAAAGTCACTAGAGCACGAAATATAGGTCAAGGTCACTAGGTGAATGTGGGTGCCGAGTCGGGACATCAAGGAGAAGTCATATGCAAGGTTTGATGGTTGTAGGCTTTATAGTTGATGAGATATTTAGGGTTAGCTTAAAAAATGACAAAGTCACTGGAGCATTAAATATAGGTCAAGGTCAGTAGGTCAATGTGGGTACCGAGTCGGGACATCGAGGAGAAGCCTTATGTAAGGTTTGACAGTTCTAGGCTTTACAGTTGATGAGAAACTAACACAGCATCTAAGCATTGTACAAAGGTGTTATAGATATTGACCTCTAGCCCTGCCCCCAGGCATGACCCCACTGGTCCCTTCACACTAAATCACAGAGGACCCTCATATGTAGCAATGTTCCAAATATGAATGATTTCTGGTCAGTGACTATCAAGATATAACAATTTTAAAAACTTTAACCAAAAGTGTGACGCGGACGCGGACGTAAATGTACACGTAAACGTAAACGTAAACGGGGACGACCGAGGTGACTACAATAGCTCTATGCACTTCGTGCAGGCGAGCTAAAAATGGCAGTAACACACACATGTATACATGTCTTTTCTTACATCCTATCTTGGAGTAGTTTCAGGTCATATTCAGAGTGACAACTATTTTGTTACATTTTCTCCAGCTTTAACCCTCAATTAAGTACATACATGTTTGTAACAGTTTCTATTTATGACCACAAGGAAGATTTTAATGGCTTTACAACTTTAAAACACATCATTGTACAATCTACATCAAATAGTTTGACAGCTAAGTGGATCTTTCACGCATGTTTAAATACCTATAGGTATAAAAAATTGAAACAAATGTTACAATACATCATTACACATTCAAAACAGTACAAAATGATATGAGCCGTGTCATGAGAAAACTGGATTTTTGCCTATGCGAAAACAAAGGTGCAGATCAGCTTCGCAGTAACTGCAAAGCTGATCAGCACCTTTCTTTCACTACACGGATAGTACAATTCCTTTGTTACTTAAACCCCAAAATTTCAAGATTCTAGCTTTGTTCTGTGACAGTACAGGCCGATTTGTGTCATGTTTGGTCAGAGATTCCGAAGATCGGTTTCTCGCCTCATGGCTCGTATCATCTTTACTTCACAAATGTCTATTCTTAAGTTATATCAAACAAAATTCTTAGGTCGGAGATAACATCACGCTAACATGTTCCTGAAATGTGTACCCCCTCATATCCCACTTTTATATACTGGTAGTATTAAAGACAGATGTACGTAATTGAAGGCGCTCAATTGAACGTGCGTATCTAAGGGTCGAAACGTCATGTTTACGCCGCATTCGTAACGTCAGTTTTCGCTCGAAACGTCATTTCTAGCGTTAGTTTACGTTCGGAATACGAAACTATATCCATACAATTATGCAGAGGATTTCAGAAATGTAAAAAGTTTGATATTATTTATCATTTTTGCTCTAAATATAGATTGTCGACATGCTATCCCAAAGAAAACAACATTTCTGCGACAGTTAGCAATATTGAATACTAAACAGTGTCGGAAATTTTGGCGCAAAATCGACGTCGCGCGTAAAATGTACTGAATTCAGCAACGACTACCTCTCTTCGCACGCCTACAGCAGGAAAACGAATCCGGTAACTAAGGACTTTCTCGTTATCCATATGTAGTTCAGGAATTTCTCTAATACATATCAGTTTTTTAAAAAATCCTACCGTGGATTTTTTGAAATATATCAAGAAAATTAACAAAATGGGGGTCTAAAAATCGCATTTTATGTTGACGTCAATGTAATTTCGCTCTCAAATTTGACGATTTTGAAGGCCGATATCTCGAAAACAAACTCGGAACGGTATCGATTTCTTTTCATTTTCGTATGTAGGACATCAAAATACACTCACATGCAAAAAATAAAAAATTTGTACCGTGAGGTCAATTACGTACATCTGGCTTTAAAACTGGGGTTTACCTAGTATTTTTAGCTCACCTGAGCCAAAGGCTCACAAGGTGAGCTTATAGGATAGCTAAGCTCCGGCGTCAATTTCAAAGATCTTCTCCTCTGAAACCCATTGGCCAATCAAAGCCAAACATCATGTGCAGCACCCTTAGGAAGGGGGAACAAAAGTTTATATAAATGGTTCAGGTCACATGACCAAGGTGGTCGCCATGGCTATAAATAGCAAAGACCTTTAAAAATCTTCTTCTCCAGAACCAGAAGACCTATGATTTTGAAACTTGGCATGAAGCATCAGAGAGTGGAGCTCAACAAAGTTTATATAGATCATGACCCTGGGATGACATTGACCTATTCTATGTCAAGGTCAACATAGGTGGCCCATGCATTTGAATGGGGAAAATTGTCAAAATGTCATTTGAAGGGAAAAACTAGACTGAAGATTTATGATTCTGAAAAAAATTGGTCCCTAGGCTCTGGCCTGCCCCCACCCCGGGGCAATATACATGTGTATTAACATACTATTCAAAGATATTCTTCTCTGAAACTGCTAGGCCAATCAAAGCCAAACTTCATGTGGACCATCCTTAGGAAAGGGGAATAAAAGTTTATATAAATGGTCAAGGTCACATGACCAAGATGGCCACCATTGCTACAAATAAAAAACTTAAAAAATCTTCTCCAGAACCAGGAGGCCTATGATTTTGAAATTTATGGAGAGAAGCTCTAGAAAGTTTATATAAACTATGACCCTGGGATGACCTTGACCCATTTTATGGCAAGATCAACATAGGTGGCCCATGCATTTGAATGGAAGGAAATTGTCAAAATGTAATTTGAAGAGAAAAACTTAAAGGAAATGGGCAAATGGGCTGAAGATTTATGATTCTGAAAAAATTGGACCGCAGGGGCTGGTCTGCACCAACCCCAGGGCAATATACCAGGGGCGAGCAAAAAGTTCGAAGACTTTCTTAATAACTTTTATAATTGACGTCCTATTGTTTTTGTATTTTCACAAGTGTAATAATGGTCTATTGTCGACATTCATGTAAAATGTTATTTGTCAAATCTTATTTTTGATTGGTCAAATTAAATCGACAAACATGTGGGTTTTGCTACCCCGGAGCACGCCGTAAAATCTCTTGTTTACATGTTTATAAATATAAAAATATTTTAACTAGAAATGGGTGTTTGTAAAACACTATGCCCCCAACTGTATGTTTGTCCTTAAACTGGCAAATTGTAGGGTTTGTTTATTTCATTTGAATGAAGTGAAATTTAATTTCCTGTAGAAACTGTTCGGTTGCTTCTGTTTTGACCTCGATCCAGAAACAGAGAATTAAGCTTTATGCCGACAAATTAAAATGGAGTAAAAATTTCAAAATTGAGTTATTTTGTCAAAATTTGATGGAAAGTCCTCAAAAGTTAATCAGGTAATTTTCTTCTCAGCCCAACCAGTATACCAAATATAAAGGCTATAGCTCAAATACTTTTTGAGATATTGTGCACACAAGATTTTCAAATTTTGTTTTCAAAGGGACATAACTCAGAAAAGGGGCATAACTCAGACATGGAAAAAATACGGGTAAACTATTTTTTCATAAGGAATCTGTATACTAAAATTCAAAACCCTAGCATGCAGCGTTCAAAAGTTTCAATTTTCTCCGAAAAGTAAAAAAATCAATCAAAATTTCAAAATTCCGTATTTTTGTCAAAATTTGACGGAAAGTTCTCAAAAGTTAATCAGGTCATCTACTTCTCAGCCCCAACCAGTATACTAAATATGAATGCTCTAGCTTAAATACTTTTTGAGATATCTTGCACACAAGATTTTCAAATTTTGTTTTCAAAGGGACATAACTCAGAAAAGGGGCATAACTTGGACATGAAAAAAAATACGGGTCAACTATTTTTTCATGAGGAATGTACATATGAAATTTCAAGACCCTAGCATTCACCGTTCAAAAGTTTCAAATTTCACTGAAAAACTGAAAAATAATCAAAATTTCAAAATTCCGTAATTTTGTCAAAATTTGCGGTAAAGTTCTCAAAAGTTAATCAGGTGATCTACTCCTCAGACCCAACCAATATACCAAATATGAAGGCTCTAGCTTAAATACTTATTGAGATATCTTGCACACAAGATTTTCAAATTTTGTTTTCAAAGGGACATAACTCAGAAAAGGGGCATAACTCGGACATGAAAAAAAATACGGGTCAACTATTTTTTCATGAGGAATGTGCATATGAAATTTCAAAACCCTAGCATTCACCGTTCAAAAGTTAACAGACGCACCCACCCACCCACACACACACACACAGACAAGCCGAAAGCAATATGCCCTTCCAACTTTTTCAAAGTTGGGGGCATAAAAATATCATTTCCAAATCTCCTTAAATTATGGAAAAATTGATAATGATGTAATTTGGCTTGAAATGTGAAATTGCAGTTCTCGCATTCGAAAGACAACGCTACAGCGACACTTTTTGAAAGACAAGTCTAACATGTCTAAGCAAAAATTCAGTAAAAATGATGTTACTGGTAAATGGCGGAAACTTGCACATCGATAAAATTTGTGCGAGACTTCCGAATAAAACCTACAGAAACGTCTGATTTGTTACAAACAGCTAAAGACACATCAGAACTGAAGCATACAACAGTGTTCAATGGTGTGCAAAGTGTTAGTCACAACGAAATAGCTGTTAAAAACAACAAGTAAGCACAAAAATCTACGCGAACAACTTAAACGTCATGGCATACCCCGGATAATCCTAGCGTCTGTCGCAGAAATTGTCATAAATATTTTTTTCTATCGATTTGCCTTAAACTTTCTACTGTAATCCTTCATGGATGGGGAATAAATATATGAAAATTTGCTTAAAGTCGAATGAGAAATAATGTTTTTATAGGAACTTTTGACTCGGCCAGCGTATACAGAAAACCCGTTGGCAAATGACGTTAACGTCTTTGCGTGCTCCGGGTAGCGCTAACACGCATCAATCAAATTGCCACAGCAACGACGTTTATCAAGCGATTTGTCTGAAACTTTCTATGATTGTTTGTATTAAATTGATCGCAAACATACGGTAATTTCAGAGAAATCGCATAAGTACTTTTGATTTTATTGACAAAGTCCACAAACTTTTTGCTTGCCCCTCGTACATGTACGTCACCATACAATTCAAAGATCTTCGTCTCTGAAACCGCTTGGCCAATCAAGGCCAAATTTGATATTAAGCATCTATAGGAAGGGGGAACCAATGTATACATAAATAATCCAGGTCGCATGACCAGATGGCCACCATGTCCATATATATGGTAAAAACCCTTCAAAAAATCTTCTTCTCCAGAACCAGTGGACCAACTTCAATAAAACTTGGCATGTAGCATTGTGGACTAAAGTACTACTATGTATACATAATGATGACCTTGACTTATTTTACAGCAAGGTCAATATAGGTCACCCTTGACCATAATAGTCAAACAAGTTTATTGGTATATATCCCAGATCTCAGATGAGCGTTTGCAGGACCACTGGTCCTCTAGTTCTTATTTTTGATCCAAAACATAGATTGTGGGTACTGGTTAGAACCACTACACTATGGGACACAATTTGACAAGTTCTATTACCATGGATATATCATATATCGCTGTTTGAATGGCCCTTAGCAACAGCTGTACTTAAAGATATCATTTTTTTCTACGGAAAAATTTAATTTTTACTGCTGAAAAAATCTCCCTGTTTATTGCATAATTAGCATTAAAGGGTTACTGTTTACAAGGAATAACAGACAACAAATGATTCAAGATGAGGCTAAACATCAGCTGCAGAGCCATTTTTCATAGTTATAAATTGTCAACTATCACTTAACAAATAAATGAACCTCATTACCACAGAAGATGACTGATTTCTAACTAGGTATGAAAAGCTATAAACCTAGCCTCAAAAAATTTAAACACATCATGCATTCTTTCGCTATTTGATATCAGAATCTTTGTTAGCCCAACAATGATTCTACTAACCTTAACCTAATTTTCAAAACAACTCTCTATAGAGTAAAACATTTTGATTGGACCAGTGTATTTATTTATTATTCCTGGTTCGTACTGGATAAAATGTAAATGCATTCTGTGACAAAAACTTTTCAAGCTTCTAGCCTTCTTCTCTGATGGTACATGCCAGTTTGTGTTGGACCTGGTCAGAAACCTGGCAAACTAATTTCCTCGTAGCACTGCTCATGGCATTATGTCATGTATATCTATTATTATCTAATTGGCCTCAGTGAAGGCAAAAAGTCAAGTTACAGATTAATTTGAGCCGCCACATTGGAAAACCAACAATCTGCATATGCGAAAACAAAGACGCAGATCAGCTTCGCAGTAACAGCGCCTTTGTTTTCGCTACATGGATAGTGCAATTCCTCTTCTACTTATATCCAAAATTTCAAGCTTCTAGCCTGCTCCTGTGACTGTACAGGCTGGTTTATATCAGACCTGGTTGGAAACCCAAATTGTTGGTTTTCTCACGCACAGGCTCAATTTTCCTACCCGACTTGAGCCTGTCCCTGAGATCAGTAATCTCCCCTGACATCCAAGTGATCACAATGCTGAGGAGACATAGGGCTGTTATCACAGCTATAGCAAGGAAGACTTTCAGAAAACACCACAGTGTGCAGCCAGAGCTGTAGCTGTTGTTGTTGTGTAAGATAGGTTTGGATGTCTTTTTCCTGTAAAAATATTATAATGTCAGCTTAAATGTTCCTAATACATACATGTGATGAGTTAATAAGGAGCTTCAGGGAGATTTATCTTTCATTTCAGGGAGGTTTTTTGAAAAATGTATAGAATATACATGTATAGGAAACTTCCTGACACATTTCAGGGAGATTTTGAATTTTGTTTGAAAAATAGGTTGAGGTATATTTTAGAAGAATTTTGATCAATTTTATGGCTCATTTTCTGGAGTCTCCCTGATGATGAGGGAGGTATCACATGTATGCTAATAAACATGGCATGCCTAGGTAACTAGTAGAAACTGGAGACCCATACATCAGTTGGGTTCAAAGCTCAAACCTCATGATCCCCAGTCTAAGACATTCCTAACTTAGAACTAGGTTGCAGATTCGTAGTTTTGAATGTTTTTTCATCATGATTCTCTGACTTTTTTAAAGGAAGTGGCTACTGACAGCCGGCTGTCAATAGCGAAAGTTCGCTACTGACAGCCGGCTGTCAATAGCGAACTTTCGCTATTGACAGCCAGCTATATATTTCTTTATATTTGTGGGTTTCTAACAGGTGACTTATCTTTAATATTCTAAGATAAATGAATGGCATTAAATCATATGACCCAAGGTTCATCACATGTATCCTTTACATAAGCATATATTTTGTAAGTATGTTTGGGATTTGGGCCAGATGTCAGACTTTCAAAAAATGTTAAAATTTGTGGTACATGTAATAACTAAATAAATGTTTTTCTAAGTTTTCCATATTCTGACAGCCCCTTTGTGACTTATAAGGCATTCCTTAAGCTATAAGTACCTTTAAGGGTAGATTTCATTCAATGGCATGGAGCTTTAGTTTAGGGTCCATACCTGATTTTAAATAGCCCTTTCATCTGTCACAGCCAAAATAATGCACGCTGCTTGTACAATTTTGGATGGAAATCAGAATAATTCACACATCACAAGTTGAGGATTCGTACACCACCTTTGTGGAAAAATAACGAAGAGCAACTCTATAAAACAATTTTAGGGATGGAAATAGATCAATTTTACCCTGTCATGCAAAGTTCCATCGTTTTCTGTCCACAGGAAAGTAAAGGTCTGAGCACTTGAATACAGCTGGTAATGGGAAAATTTCGTAATAGAATAGAACAAAATAATAAGTAAATTTTTAAAAACCTATCCGCACAGGATTTTCACCAAAAATTTGTGTATGTTCAATATTGTTGTGGTAAAATACCATATATTGAATGAAATGGTAATGACCCATCATACATAAAAATGAAGTCTCCACAAGAGAGTCACAACACGAAAAGCCAGGATGACAGCTAAGTGCAGAGGTCAGTAGATCTATAAAAAAATGTAAACAACTGAGCGATTTGGACTAAATTTTAAATTACCTGAGACACAAACTACGATTATATTTTTGCCATAAACTGCCCTGATAAGCCCTTTATTGTTTCAAATATCTTTCTTTGAATGAAAAGGAATTTGAAATCAACAAAACTGCCGCTTCCGCCGCCATATAAAATCATCTGCAGCGCGCTTGCGCTGGCATGCACATGCGAATTTGCACTTAAAATGATTGACAGAAATAGTTAACTGATTGCTGGTGCAATCAATTATCTTCCTATTTGCATGCTTACAGAGGCCTGAAACTGCCAAGTGTACGAATCCTTGAATTTTAGGATTACAGGCCCCAGACAAGTGTGAAGGCAAATTCAATCCAGATAAAATTAACCCAAATCAGTCTGATACTGATGAAAGTAGAGCGATGTGGGGTATTATCGACACCTTAAGCCTTATTTTGATTTTAAATAGTCCCTTTTGTAAATATCATACTGAATTGACCTGTTTTAGTTGACACAACTATCTTTTTCGCTAATTAGAAGTAGATCTTTTGATTATTGTTTAAATTTTGAAATTGACCCTTTGATCATGTCATGTACCGTATGTGAGCAGTTATCAACACCCGCAGGTAGTTATCAACACCCCTGTTATCCCTAAATCCTGATGTTGAAAATAATACTTTCCTTAAGCAGCATTCTTAAATGCATGTTCTGCTCATATAGAATAGACAATGAATGAATAATTTTCCTGAAATTCAGATATAAAATCTCAAAATTTCTGTTTTCACACATTCAATGACAAAATCTGCAAAATTATGAAATCATAGCTGAAAAAATAGGGAATTTTAGGGAAAAATACCCCCAAAATATGAAAAATTCTAAGTTAGCAAAAATATTTAGATTGTGTACATAAAAATGATTTGTTTGCTTTCATATGAAAATTTAACTTAAAAAGAAACCATTTTCCTGACAGATTTGTTTATCAAAGCACATTTTAGAGAAATTTAATTTAGGGGTGTTGATAACTACCCACATGGTACATTCACGTAGGTAGTTATCGACACCCTGGAGGTCATAATAGCATGTATGACTAAGAATAGTTTAACCAGGTCTGCTTTAAGTATTGTTGATGATGATTCATTTTATGAATAAAATCCGCATGAAAATCTTTTATTTAGTGAAAATAACCATATGACTGAGTTATCTTCCCTTACAACAATGCATAATAGACTGCAATTTTCACAAGTAAATCTCAAAATGTCAAATTTTTCTCCAACTACCTAACTTTCCAGGATTTTTTGCGCTAATTCATAATTAAATGTGAAATTACAATACTGCAATACACTATTTTCATAAGAACATCATGAAATGGAAAAGATAACAAGGGGGTGTCGATAACTACTGGGTGTCGATAATACCTCACATTGCTCTATACAGTGTGAGAACAACCAGTCCCGATAGCGTAATGGTTAGAGCGTTCGCTTCTGAAGTGGGAGGCGCGGGTTCTAATCCAAGCTGCGTCATACCAAAGACGTTAAAAATGGTACCAGTGGCTACCTTGCTTGGCGCTCAGCATTTATTAAGGCAAGCACTGGCTTCTCTTCTCTCAAAAAGATAACTTCAGTGATGGGAGCTCCATGTAATACTCTGTTTATGAGGTGTTTGGAGTACTTTGCAGATTCAGATTCAGAAAACCGTAGCTTACTTTTTTGGTTTCTTTCCTTTGAGGGGTGGCAGGTTGAGCCATTCCACATCACTGTCAGTGGAATCCAGTAGTTTCATCATGGTCTCTGGATTATCTTTAGTAACCAAACCGTTTGTTGGCTTCATCATGATTGACAGGCTGTCTTAGTCCACAGGGATGAACTTGGTCATGATTTGCATGGTCAGTATCAATATTTAATCACTTGTAAATCACTTTTAACAGCTGTTCAAGGAAGTTTATACACTTTGGACAAAGTTTGTTTAGAAACGTCACATTTTGGGGAGCTTTCATTATTTCATGCAAATTCTCAATTCTTCATAAGTTTTTCGCTTTTTCTTCACATTCACAGATTTTTGTTATGCTCAAATGAATTTTAAAAATAAAATTTCTGACAGGTAAAAGAGCAAATAAACAGGTGAATGAAATAAAAGATTCTTAATTTATTAAAAAATGTTGACTCCCTCAAGGGAGATCACTATGAGATCCGGAATTTTCTGTGAGCATTGACGGAAACAACCGAGAGCTACAGTACATACCAAAAGTTATATCCATAATCAACATTATTTCTAAGGTCTTTCTCCAGTATGGATACATTTTTGTTATCATTATTTTTGTTTATTTGACTTTGAGCCTACATTTTAAGGATGTTCGCTGCCAATGAAAAAGTATTCAAACTTTTTTTCTAACCACTCTTTTTTATTCCAAAATACAACACAAGACATTTGAAAACAAAATAAATATAGGGTAGTGTGCATTTTTTCAAGCTACATGCCTCTAAATGAGACCTCTGAGCACCATGTTTTAAATTTCGTAAAATTTATCTACTGTCTAAAAACTTGCCTCAGATAATGGTTTTTCGCAGAACATTTTTGTATGGAGGACAAAAGAAAAAATATTTTCATGTCAAAACCTTGATTTTAGTTTGTCCTAATAGGACCTGCAAAAATTGTGAAAATCGGTGAACAAATAAAGTTTTTAGGACCAAAATGAATTTTGCATAGGGATTTTGCATTGGCAAGGGAGATAATCGATGATCGTGAATATGCATATTTTTGGAGAATTTTTACCTGATCATGAAGATTTTGTATAAGGTATGTCATTTATGTCAATTTATAAGAATTTGGAGCAATCGTGATTAAATAGTAAGAATTTAAATTTTTTGCGGGAAAATATTTACCTCCCTTCCATGAGATTTTTGTACAGGAAAACCCTATTCAAAAATGTTTTTGACCAGAACTTTTTTATTTGTCAACCGATTTTTAAAATTTTTGCTGCACATTTTGCGACAAACTAGATGCTTAATTGTGCCAAGAAAATATTTCTTCTACATTTGGACAGTTGTAAAATATCTGCAAAAACCCATTATCACACACTACGAAACAGACTTTTTTTTTTTTTTTTTTTAATTTTCAATTCCTTGAAACATACCTGTCTTGAACAAAAATACACCTAGAATGCTTCCAAAAGTCATAATACTTACGTAACACAGACTATTTTTGACCAAAAGCATAGAAAAATTTGCAACTTGAAGTGGATGACAAAATTTTCCGATTCCTTTTCCAACCCTACCCCCATACTTGAAAAGTCGAAAAAAATCAATATTTTGAAATGTGCCAAACCCATATTTGTTGATTCAAACTTTTTCTTGTATTTTCACACAACGTAGAACTTGGTAATATTGTTCGAATAAAAGAAAGAAATATATAGGGTAGTGAGCATATAAGAGAGAAACAACAACTTGAAAATCGCCATTTTCAGCCTTAATTTTCCGGCTGTTTTGTTTCCAAAAGCCCATTTCATAAAACCACCTAAAATTTTAAAACCAGCACACCAAAGACACAAAGACTGACTTAGAAGAGCATGTACACATATACTGCTGCTAAAATAAACATCAAACTAGTGCAATTAATTTGAAGATGTGTAATATTCAAGTTTAACCTACCCTACCCCCTAAATTTTACTAACAACTAAAATTTTCTGAAAAGTTGCAGAAAATGGGGTGAAAAAACGAAGTTTCTTAGACTGACAATTTTCATGGATCATCAGGGGCAGATCCAGGATTTCTGAAGAGGGGGTTCAAATTTACAAGAGGGGGGTTCTTTTGCCTAATTTTAAACAAAATGTATTGAAATTCTCCATGAAAATGGAATAATTTGGATCCAGAGGTGGGTTCGAGCGAACCCCTTGAACCCCCTCTAAATCCGCCACTGATCATCAATATGTATCCAAATATAAAATATTAGGAAAATAACTGCAACCGTTTACGAGATGTTCAAGAAAAGAAAAACCTGAAGTTCCGAAATGTCAAATGTTGGCAGCGAACATCCTTAAGGGACTTTTATCCAGCATGGGGATCACAACCAATCAATTAGAGAGGAAGTCAACCGATAAAATCAGGCTAAATCTGAATGGTTTACAACACCTGAAATGTGCATGAAAACAAACTGCTAAGGCTTAATATGGATGGTTTGAATAAACCACTCTTCCTAGGCAGACCAAGACCTTAGTTTGTTAGTGGTTAACTAGTAATCTGGTCATCGGTCAGTCAATTAAAAGCTTTGCCTGGAGGCACAAGCAGTATCTATTTCTCACGACCCAAATCATCCCCCCTACCAGGGTGGGGGCCCAACATAATTTTTAGCTTGAAATTAATAAATATAGCAGTGACATAAATCATGCAATCAGTGATGCAGAAAATTGTTCATCTGTGTTTACAGTGACTTTAATAGAAAAGAAGGTACCAGCACCCCTAAGTGACAACCAATCAATCAGAGAAGAAGTCAACTGAAAACATCACGCTGAATCTGAATGACACACCATATTTACAATACTTCACCAGGGGGGTGTGCCAGGAGGGAAATTAGTCCCTAGCTGGCCCTCACAAGAGATGTGAATTTGGACAGACAGACATCTTACATTTCATCAGAGGAGATCAGAGAATCAGGGAGGTCACTCCAGTCCCTGATAGTCTGTGGAAAGAAACTATACTTTTATATACTGACAAACTTTAAAAACGCAACACTTTACATCGGTTATCATTTGCTTAAAACTGATTTAAAGTTAAACTGAAGCAAAATATAAACATAATATCGTGAATCTTAACACCATACACAATATTTATCCATGAATTTGTTCTCTGAATTCTTTCCTAAAGCAGATATCTTCAGCATCATTGAGACGTAACCTTTTACATGTATGAAGAAAATCCAACAGTGGCTACAAGAAAGGGATTTTGTGAAAGCAAACCATCTTCAGTGATAGCTAACAACCTAAAGCAAAAGAAAAAGCAAATTAAACACTGGCACTTTCTTTCAATGTTGTTTAAGGCGCTAGCGTTTTTCGCTGACGTCAAACGTGAAGTGCTCAAAGCACAGAGGCATTCAATTACAGCGTCAAAGCTTATAAAAATTATATGTTAGTTCCATGCCTATATATTGTGTCTGAAATGTTTTGAATTTGTTCCAGTTTTACATGCAAAAATTTATGTTTCTTAATAAACGTTACACTGACATAATTACCACTTTTTTAATGCAAACGAAAGGCAAACAACAGCATTCGTTTGGGTTTTTGTGTTTCTTCCCAGAAATCATGTTGGACCTGAAGAAATAGTTTTGTTCCCATTGACCTATTATGCAATTTGTTTTTGTTGAATTTTGGGTAACGCTTGAAATCATACTGTATGACTTTAATCACGGACACCGGCATTTCGATTTCAGTATGGAAGTTCAGCAGACTGGTTGTTCTTGTCAGTTCAACAAATATTTTTCAGAAAAATCCTGTTTCTGAGAGAAAGAATCGATAATGCAAGTGTTGCGTTTTTAAAGTCCATGAGTAGGTGCTTCTTTAATAATAATAATAATTAATAATAATCTCTACATTTATAGAGGATAACATATTTAGCACAACGGCCAGTCTTCCATACGGTCCTCTAGTGAATACAGACATTGATTATTTTCAGACCTTTTTTGTTATTATTCGGACTTTTTCATATTAGACATGGGATGTTAGTGATGCTATATTTTGTTTTGGGCGAAGAGAAGCCAGTGCTTGCCTTATAATGCTGAGCGCCAAGCAAGGTAGCCACTGGTACCATTTTCAAAGTCTTTGGTATGACCTGGCCCGGGATCGAACCCACGACCTCCCACTCCCTAAGCGGACGCTCTAACCATTACGCTATCGGAATCAGCTGAAATGCCAATGAGTGTTGATTTCTACAATGCCTATTCTTCAGGATCAGGTCATCTGAAGGCTCAAAACAAAATGAAATCATTCAGAAGCCTGAAGCCCACCAGACAGTTTTGCATTTCATATACCTTGGCACAGTTACTCTAATAAGTACCCACAGCATAGGTTTTTCTGAAGAACTCACTTTTCTGAAGAACACACCGTCAAAATTATCTTTCAAATATCATCAATTATCGCCAAATACTCAGTTTAACTGATCTTTCATAGTATGAACATTATACTAATAGGCTTCTGAAAGGACATATTTCTGCCTCAGCATGCTAAAATTTATATTTTCTTTGCAGCATTTGCCTTCCAAAGTGACGTTCTTTATTTCCTGAAGTAAACGATTTACCAATCATTTGATATTTGTCATGGCCAACTAAATGATGTCTGGCATTTACTCTGGTTGATGTGATGTTGGTTTTCTATCACCCTGATGCTTACGGAGAAAATTTGACATTTTAGATATTCTCAAACCTTTGTCAAGTCAGACTCACGATAACATGTCTGTGTAATGTAAACCCCCTTATATAGTAAAACTGGGGTATGCAGGGGTATACCTATTTTTCTTATTTTTGCTCCAAAACATAGATTGTGGGTACTCGTTAGAAATGCCTTGCTGAGGCAGTTCTAACATGTACCCACAATCTATGTTTTGAGCAAAAATAAGAAAAAAAAGGTCTACTGAAAATTTCCATTTTTACAACTTTAAAAATCTCTGTATATTGCATGGGCATGTTTTCGTAATGTATTTTAAAAATCTGAAAAATTAGCAACTTTAGGCATAAATAAAAAATCTGAAATTTGATTGATAAAATAAAATATAAATAAAACAAATGAAGTTCAGATTGACTGTTCAGCTTTCTCAGGTTGTTGAAACACATAGGGCATCCAAGAAGCACTTCAGACTTCACTGACATTAAAACAGCAAAATAGTTGTCCTTCAGTAAAAACTAAAAATCTGAATTTCAACTTAAATGACATACATCTATTTAAGATTGGGAACATTTAAATACAAAACGATTCCTGAACATGTTTGTGTTTATTGAACAAAACATATTTTGTGTTTATTGAACAAAATGTGTATGTATATGATAATTCATTAAATTAGAACAACAAAATGGAAATAAAATAATTCATTTGTCATAATAACATATATTAATTGCATATAACACAATCCTTTAAAACACATTTTGCATATTTTCCATTCTTCAATGGCATACACATGTACTCTGAGTCTTATATAAGCAATATAATATGCGCTCTTTTGAATATGAAATAAAAAAAAAAAAAAAAAAAAAAAAGATGCAGAAAAATTGATTCCATTCAGCATAATTCATCTATTTTCCACATAATACAATGTTTCTAGCTTGTGATTGTACAGTCAAGTTTGTGTGGACCTGGCCAGAATTATGCTTTTCCCATACAAAGTTATACAGGGTAACTATTCTTCTTCATACTAGAAGACTGTAATGTACTGTGCTACAACTGAGACATCCCAAGCCTGATCTTTTCTTCTTTATCCGTGCTATGTCTTCTGACAGAAATGATTGAAAAACTCTTGAACACGAGACAAAATGGCAGACAATCCAATTGTTTGAGTATCTTTTATACTTTTACATGATTGACTGTCAGTCAAAAACTGAGAACAGCTCCAGCTTATTCCAATCACATAAAAATATGAATCCAATGGAAGAGCATAGAAGAAGTGCTTAGCATAACCTCTCCAGTAAAGTTTGGAAAGAAAAAAAAAAAACATGCCTCAGTAGTCAAAAATATCTGGCAATAATGTACCTCTACGTAAAAACAGTGTATATTGCTTCCAAAAATATCTTAATTTACAATTCATGATAACAATACATCATGAAAATGCGACCATTTTGCAGCTTTTTGTGCTCATACTGTCAAAACATTTTCAAATATACAACCTAGGAGAAACACTGACTGCAGATTCAGTATTATGGTGAATACTGAGTTTTAGATGCCTTAAAACTGTAGGAAACTGACAATGAATTAAGAAATAGATCAGCTCTAGCAGTGAATTGTTGAGTAATAATTCACTGATTGGAGGTCGGTTGTAAAGCAGACAACTGACTGACAGTGAATTATTACTCAACAATTCACGCCTTAGAGCTGATCTATTTTGATTCTAATATGCAATTAACAAAATATAATGATCATTCTAAACCTTCAGTTTCTTTAACTTTTCCACCATTGCACTGAAGAAATCCCGCCAAACTTTTGACTGTAACGCAAATGTTTACACCTTTGTTACGTTTTTAATGCGTTGAAATGACATTACACTGTCTAACGTCAAGGTAACATGACTCATGGAATAGCTGACATCATAATTTAATCAAAACGGCGCAAAATAATGTCATACTTATTCGCCCAGTGAAATTGTTGCACAATATAACGTTTTTTATCCATTGGCTATATAGGCGAGGTGTGTTAGAATAGTCATTTAAATGGAAGATATGTCACTTGCTATTTCCAAAACTTCAATGCACTTTGAAATGGACAATGAATTATGTGTCATTTAAATTAAAGATATGTCACTTGCTATTTCCAAAATGTCAATGCACTTTGAAATGGACAATGAATAGTCATTTAAATGGAAGATATGTCACTTGCTATTTCCAAAACTTCAATGCACTTTGAAATGGACAATGAATTATGTGTCATTTAAATTAAAGATATGTCACTTGCTATTTCCAAAATGTCAATGCACTTTGAAATGGACAATGAATAGTCATTTAAATGGAAGATATGTCACTTGCTATTTCCAAAACTTCAATGCACTTTGAAATGGACAATGAATTATGTGTCATTTAAATTAAAGATATGTCACTTGCTATTTCCAAAATGTCAATGCACTTTGAAATGGACAATGAATAGTCATTTAAATGGAAGATATGTCACTTGCTATTTCCAAAACTTCAATGCACTTTGAAATGGACAATGAATTATGTGTCATTTAAATTAAAGATATGTCACTTGCTATTTCCAAAATGTCAATGCACTTTGAAATGGACAATGAATAGTCATTTAAATGGAAGATATGTCACTTGCTATTTCCAAAACTTCAATGCACTTTGAAATGGACAATGAATTATGTGTCATTTAAATTAAAGATATGTCACTTGTTATTTCCAAAACGTCAATGCACTTTGAAATGGACAATGAATAGTCATTTAAATGGAAGATATGTCACTTGTTATTTCCAAAATGTCAATGCACTTTGAAATGGACAATGAATAGTCATTTAAACTGAAGATATGTCACTTGATATTTCCAAAACATCAATGCACTTTGAAATTGACAATGAATAGTCATTTACATGGAAGATATACATGTATCACTTGTTATTTCCAAAATGTCAATGCACTTTAATTACTTTTCTTCTTTGTGTACACCATAAAAACACAGACAATACCACTGTACATACACACAGGACTATTGTGTAGACTCCTGTTGAAAAATGACCCTGAAAAAGATCCAGAAAACAGTGATGGTTGTGCATGAATGCATTTGTATTTCACCCTGTTCACAGGAGACTATGTCATCAGGAAAACATGTCCGTGCAATGTAAACCCCCTTATACCCCACATCTATATAGCAAAACTGGGGTATGCAGGGGTATACCTATTTTTCATATTGTGCTCTAAAACATAGATTGTGGGTACTTGTTAGAACAGCCCAGTTTGTGTTGTACCTGTTCAAAAACCACATTGTTGGTTTTCTCATGAGGTGGCTCATATGAAATATGCTGCAAAATATATTCACCCAGGTAACACTAAAAAGGCTTACATGCAGGGCTGGCTTGACTTAACCAATTTTCATGGTCAGGTTTAGACCCTCTAAGCCGTTAACCAATACTCAGATGGTGTCGGTCATTAATTTACTTTGCCTGGAGGAACAAGATGTCTATCTAATGGAAGAGGGTGGTAAAATAAAAAGCAAGATAGAATGATGTACCTGTCTGAGGCATTTGTAGCCATAATAACCATCATTACATAAACATTCCATGGCTCCTGGCGCTGTCATCACACAATGACTGTTATTATTGGGACATGACACTGAAAATATCAAAACTAAAGCATGACAGAGCAATGCCATAACTTCCAATAGAAATCTTAGCTCTGAAACTGGGTTAAATGATGTTACATACCCATCTGGGCGATCAAATGCATTTCTAGGGCCTGGATAGCCTAGTGTTAACATACTTGTAATCAAATCGGGGACAGGTAATGGTTGCCTGTTCAAGGCAATCAATTCATCACAATTGAGCCACAGCATCAGACAGCCAATAAACTGCATGTGGGAAACAAAAGGTGCAGATCAGCTGTGGAGTAACTGCACAGCTGATCAGCATCTTTGTCTTTGATACACGGATAGTAAAATTCCTTGTCGACTTAAATCCGAAATTTCAAGCTTTTCGGTGTTTTCTGAGACTGTACAGGCTGGTTTGTGTTGGACCTGGTCTGAGGCCAAACTGATTGTTTCTTAATGCGAAGGCTCAATTACATGCAAAATGACATTTGAGCTATCATCCTTTATCCTTTGATTGAAGTTCGACATAATTTATCCAGTTGACTTACTATTATGGTGTTCACACAGATTCAGTTCTGTATGACATATCACAGTATTATTTGTTTTCTCTGTAGATTCCCATGAGTTATTTCCCCCTGGACACTCACTTTTAGAAGGAAGAGATCTGAAATATAAGAGCCATGTCTCTCACGCATACGGACAAACCCACAAATGTGTATGTATATCTAATGGTTTTCCAACCCATTAGAATGAAGACTATGGATAGGACTCTAATTTAAAACATGCAAAGTATATTGTGTGGAGATTTTCCCCAGCCCATTGATGCTATACTACATGAATCCCATAAAGTTATAATTGGGCATTACTGGCCTTTTTAATGGCTAGTAAGTTGTAAAGCTTAAACCTAATTTAGCTAAAATTTCCATGCTCAGTTTTGTAAATCATGATAAAAGTACAATTTTTAATGATTTATATAATCATTAGTGATTTTTGGAGACTCAATAACTTACAAATGAGCCGCCACATGGGAAAACCAACAATCTGCCTAGGCGAAAACAAAGGCGCAGATCAGCTTCGCAGTAACTGCGAAGTGATTAGCGCCTTTGTTTCACTACTCGGATAGTACAATTCCTCCTCTACGTAACTCCAAAATTTCAAACTTCTAGCCTGCTTCTGTAGCTGTACAGGCCGGTTTGTGTCAGACCTGTTCGGAAACCACATTGTTGGTTTTCCCACGAGGCTGCTCAGATATAAATATACATTGTATTTGTACATGCTGTTCATAAGTTTTTCCACTTTATCTTAGCTAGGTAAACACTACAGTTATTGATTATGTCTAAAAGACTAAGACAACCTTAGGCATATACTTACAAGTATTCTAGACTAATCAAACCGTCGAAGTCCCCTGATTTTAAATTCAGTTCTGTATTATTTTCCAACATTCTGAAAGGAAGATAAATTAATGATATTACTGTTACTTTTAAGTTTTTATGTACAAGTATTTAGTAAACCAGAATATTCTGTACTGACTAAAGAACTATTAAAGATATTAATATATAAATGCAGCGAGAGAATTTTAACAGAGGCAAAAAATATTCTAATAGGATGAGTTACCACCCACGTTTTGTATGGTACATGCACTGAAGGGGTAAAATAATTAATACATTAGTCAATCTTGATCTAAACATAATTAAATTGTAGATAGTTGTAACAGTGATGGATTTAGAGGGGGTCTTGGAGGTTCACTCGAATCCCCCCCCCCACTCAGGGACAAAATTATGTTTTATGGGGAAATCAGGTAAAAATGTAGAAAATGACCCCCTTGATGGGTTTACATCCCCATTTCAGAAATCCTGGATCCACCTCTGGTTGTAAGAACTGCTTGAAATTATGTACCCTACAAAAATGTCTAAAATTTTCCCCTACTCATAATCCATATCAGCCTGCAAAAATATGAGCCGCCTCGTGGGAAAACCAACAAACTGCATATGCGAAAACAAAGACGCAGATCAGCTTCGCGGTGACCGCGAAGCTGATCAGCGTCTTTGTTTTCGCTACTCGGATAGTACAATTCCTCTTCTACTTAAACCCGAAATTTCAGGCTTCTAGCTCTTTTCTGTGCTTGTACAGCCTGGTTTGTGTCGGACCTGTTCGGAAACCACATTGTTGGTTTTCCCACAAGGCGGCTCATATAGTACCAATCTCTACCATCATAGGCATTTTAATGCAATGAAAATGAACTTACAGCACTTGCAGAGAAGTGAGACCACTAAATGAGCCTTGTACTGTTTTAAGACCACATTCACTCCAATCAAGACTGAAAATAAAGAGGGATTAAAATTCTAATTTAAAGAAAGCTTAAAGATTACCATTCCAGACAGAATAACAAAATCTTTATCAAACCATGAGGCAACATGGTAAAAATTATCTGTTTTTAGTGGTTGAGAATGACAATAGCATTTAGAAATAAAATTACATTTTGTTATTCTATGAGGCGTGAAATTAAACTTTTGAAAAAGTTTAACCAAAACATTTTTTTTTTTCAATTTCTGAATTCCATACATTTTCTGCTGATAAGACAATGTTAAATTGAAAAAAAAAAAAATAAATAAATAAATAAAAATAAAATAAAATAAAAAATAAAACTTACCCAATAATAACATCAAGCATTGAAGTTTTGTTTACACAGCATGACTGTTTGATGAACATTGTACTGGTTGAATTTAAATCATGGCAAAATTTGAAAACATGACTGTCGCTCTGCATCTGTGCACACTTGGAACACTCCTGAAATAAGTATGTATTTACAACAAGAGCATTACTTGTGTGAAAACATGTATGTAAGGCTTCAGAAAATTTAAATTAGACACAAAACAAGCATATTAGTTATTGAAGCTAACTACATGTAAGTGACTAATGAATATTATTTATGATGTCTGGGTAAGTATAAAACTAGAGACAAAGTGCCTATAGAGGCACATATACCTCAACTCGTTACATCCCTCCACAATCCACCATAGTACATTTACCTGTATAGCCAAGCTTTGATTATGGTTTATGATATTAAAATAAAAATTGTTGACTGGGAGGGGTGGGTGTGGGGAAAGAAATCATTAAACAAACCTTGGATTAATATGTTTCGAGGGAACAAACACATTAAATAAATTTAATGATCTTCTGTGTAGATGTGTATAATACTTCTACCTCAGAAGAGGAACAGAATAATCTTCTCAGTACATGTATAAGATAAATTTTCCATCAGTTTCTAATACATGTACATTAAACCTGTGATATTTTACCAATGATCCGGCATTGAATTGTAGGTTAGCAGCTGGCTCCTTACTAACACCTTCCAGTCTTTTATGTTGTGCCCTTAAGCTACCTATTTAAAGTCGGAGAGTATATAACAAAATTTATAGAATATATATGCAAACCTGAAATTCAGGTTAAAATTTCTTTGGGAGGTAAGAAACTTCTCCCTAAAATTCTTGGCTAGGATGAACCCTGGGTAGTCCCAGTTTGTACACCCTGGCAGCAGTGGCTCTTTTGCAATGGCAGTCCTACTCACCTTTCCGCTTAAAATCCCACCACGGAATATTTTAATCCCGCCGCAGATTGTGGAAGATCCCCGTAGGATCCTCCTTACCTGTATAATTCTACCGCAGGTTTGCGGCGGATTTCCAATGAAAAATAATAACATCAAAATTTGTGTTTGTTGACAAAATAGCCAATGGCTAATGTTATCCTGTTGTAAATTTGAAAGTCGACTTTAAATAAAGTTTCTTGTAATCTTGTAATCTTGTAATGATTGACAGGTGACATATTGAATGGATTGTACCCTGGTACCAGTTGAAGTTCACAAGTTGCCAGCAATTTCATTGATTTATGACACTTTTAGTGCTGCATCTATGATTTCATTCCTGCCAATAGCTTGGCATTGTCACTATTAAACACAATTACCTTTTGATCGCTTAAACTTATGCCGGGAAAATACACAGCACAAGCCAAAACTGTGAGAAAGAAAAACATCTTCCTACAGGATTTTCTTTTCACAAAACCGGAACCGGAATATGCAATTCATTTCCTGGTACAGAGCGACATCTATTGGTTGCTCCATAGCAACTGTCTTATTTTGTAAAATCGATTTTCATTGGTTTATGTTCGGACCTACGTCCAGTCAAAAAAGTCGATACAAATAACATCGGAAAGGGTGTTTAGATAGCAACGAGGTGGCAGGTCGACAAAAACTAATCGGGTAAGAAATTTTCTGAAAAATAATAGTTTTAAGAAGAGTAAATCATATCTTTTTGAAGCACATTGATCAGCATCGCTTATTTTGATAGGTGAATTGTATTTTGACGGAGATTGTTTGCATTTTGGGAGGTTCAAGTGGCAAAAACCAAAGGCCTATTCCATGGTTCTGAAGTTCCAGCTGCCACAGGCCATGCCATTTAAATCAGCTTGAATTTTAATTGGCTTTAATGTTGGAACATTTCGTCCTTTGCCAGCATCTCCAAATATACCAAACATGATTCAATTTGATGAAATATATTTTATAGGCATTGTTGTTGGTGCTTTACCTGAGGTGATGATCAGAAATTGATCGACTCAGTATCAGAAGATAGGTGGTGGTGGTAACTCTTTTGCCAAACTCTATCTGTATTCTCTGGGTGCTTCTCAATTCTTTTGCTCTCTCCAGGTGCTTTTCACAAAGTTATTGATCTTTGAGCGAATTTACTTCAAATTTGTTTTGTTTAACAGTTTTGTTTTCTTGTTTTTCCCATCAATTAATTTCTGATTATTCTTGGAAGGTGTACATTGTACACACAGGTGTGTATGCAGGATGAGCCTAAATGCATGAGGATAAAACCTATGTAGGGATCTTAAACCTGCACAGGGGATGACTGTCCCTGCACAGGGGGCCTTCAGTTAACGTCCCGATCCGAGGAAGCATGTTCAGACACTGTATTTTCCTCGCCATTGGCGGGGATCGAACCCTGGATCTCTGGCACCAGTAGTCTGACTGGTCAGCCGTCAAAATGAAGTATCATACCCAGTGGTTCATTTTGTCAAAATGATAAATCAGTTATCAAAAATTCATTTTGACGGCTGACCCGCCAGACTATGGCACCAGAGGACAGTGTGCTGACCACTGAGCTACTGCGCTTCTCAAAAGGGCGTTTTCAGATCTTAAGTACAGAGAGATTAAGAGGAGTTCAGGACTTCACACAGAGAATAGGACATTGAGTTTTTATTGTTGTTTTTTTCTTCAATTGTGTAGATCATCTATTATGATACTCACTGATAGCGGAAATAGCCCCTATTTGCCAAAATACTGATACTAGCGTCCTCAGCTAGAACCTGTAATTTCGGTAAATATGGGCTGTTTTAATGGTAATGAAGCATCAGTAACCTTTGCATAGAGCTTCTTATTCTTTCTTACATTATGGTGGAACCTTCAAAATCTGGGGCAATTCGTTATTTTTGGTAATTTATGTTTCTCAAATTTTCTCTCTCGGTGTGAAGTGTTCTGAGTTTTCTTAACACCAGTTGAAACCTTGATGTTTGCACTTTTAAATAGTATGAAAATTGTATCTGAACAACAATGTTGTGCAAGTTTACAAGCATTTAAATTCACACACTCATTTTTTTTTCAACAGGGAACAAAATCAATTTATTAATAAAGAGTAGTCCCTGATATGAAATTCATCCCAAATGAAAACCAGACTGGATAACTAATCTAAAATCCCATGAGTACCTCTGGTATTTCCAGCTCCACAAATTGCTGAAAATCAGTCTGTTCTGGTACCACAGGATTATTTTACTTTGAGCTTTGTTTACTACTACTCCAAATTTAGAAAGGACTTTTCATCTGGCTGAAAATCCTACCTTGGCGATTCTAATGAAGGATACCTATAGATGTTGACACATGAAAGTGAAAAATTTCTCAATTCTGTTTTGGCACAGTATGTGTCACTGCATGTGTGCAAGGGGGGGGGGTCACTTCATGTGTGCAAGGGGGCGGGGGGGGGGGGGTTATAGCAGGGCACTGAGAGCTGAAAAGTCAAAATCCCTGCCCTTCCCTTTAAGTGGGGGCAGTGGTTACAAATGACTGGTGTGTAACCAATGAGGACAGATCAAAGGAATAACTAGATGGCAAAGTATAGTACTATACTTATGTTATTTGATCCAGCTTAAATAAAAAAAGTCTATCTGTTTCCTGTGGTGACTTTTTTTTTACCATGTTGATTTGCAATCAAAACTCCATGTCTTTCTATCATACATAAATTAATTTATGAATAAATGAATAAAAAAAATATATTATTGATAGCCATTTTTGTTCTTCTTCACATGTACATGAGTATTGTTCTTCAAGGAAAGGCAAAGCAAGCTTCAGTGATCAGACTAAATTCCAAATTTGGCAAGGCAGATATATTATAAATTTTATTATTTCAGAAACAATGGCTACCGTAGAAAGAAATACAACTCGCTATCAGCCACCTGACTGGTTTACCAACAATTACACCATCTCTACCAATGCTGAAAGGCAGAGAGATGCCTCACACCAGACCAGGCAAGAAAGCCGTTTCCTCAGAAATGAGACTGACAACCAGACAAAGTGGGATCAGCACTCAAACAACTGCAGACTAGCTGATCGTGTAGATGTTATCAGAAAATGGAAGGAGATTCTAGAGAAAACACTCTCAGATTTAGACAAAGAGATTGCAGATTTGTCTGAAGCCAAGGAGCACACTGAACAGGCTCTAGAAGCGAAGAACCTGCCAACAGATGTGGCTATTGAATGTCTAACATTGAGAGAGGGCAGACAGGGTATTGATGTTGTTCAAGATGAAGCTGAAAATCAATTACATAAGGTGAGCTAAACTACAATACTCAAGTTCCAAGAAATAATCACTGTAAGCATCCTAAAATTATTAAGATAATGAACTTTCATTTAGAATGTCCAAAAGGCGGAATTGGCAGACATTGTAGATACATGTACTAATCAGGAACAGTCTTTTAGTTGATAGAATACCACAAAACTTGTCATCATATTATCATACTACTAAGATGCAATTTTTATTGTTCGCTTCATTTCCATTTTGATTTTTTCTTCCAAACTACAGGAAGTAGAAGTCATTGATGGCATCAAGAAGCTGTTACAACAGAGGATTGGTGAGGGGTTCGAGCAGCTATGTCTCCTCCAAGAGGCTCGTCAGCAGGTGCAGGCTGATCTACAGGACAAAAACATTGCTCTAGGAATTGACATAGAACAGTACAATCTAACAGATAGATCACCCAACATTAGTTTCAAGCCAGATTCTCTTAGAGTTCCAAAAGGGTATGTTTTAAGGAGCCAAGTTTAGGTTAAGGTTTACCAATGATATTTGCATGAAGGGAAAATTTTCTTCTGTCATATCAAAACACATAGGTACTTGTTAGAAGTCCAGTGGTTTTGTGGCTTGAGTCTTAAGTCTATTAACTACAGGACACATTTGAGTAAACTTAGGATATTAAAATATTTGATGAGAGAAATTGGACGCCACTATATTACTATACCACTGCTGTCATATGTGTAAGTATTGCAAAGTTGACCAACAATATTAAATCTCAATTTCAGGACCAGCCGTGATCTTGGATATGATGTGAGGCTTGGCATGAGAAAAACAAGAATTTTGTTTGTTGCTGGCCAGGTCTAACAGGAACGGGCCTGTACAGTCACAGAAGAAGGCTAGAAGCTTGAATTTTTGGATTTAACAAGAAGGATTGTACTATCTGTGTAGATTTCTGTGTAATATTCTAATATGTTGTTTTGTAACAAACCATGTTACGAAGAAGCTAATTTCTAATGATATTGATCATGTTTTGCAGAAGTACAACCCCAATGCAGTGGGAAGATTTCAGTCGCTACAACAAGGAGCGCGCCGAGGCAGAGATGCAGGCCTCCACCCGTCTAAGGGAGGCTATCCATCACACCCTGCAGCAGACTGAGAACGACCTTGAGGCCCAGAAGATCGCCACGGAGTATGCTTTCAGAAGGAGAATCCACGAGTTTGAAAGAGCCAAGGACGAACTTGAGTGGCAGAAGAAAAATGTAAATAATTGTCTTATAATAGAATAATTTCGGCTAATTTTTAGGTAGGAGTCATGCCTTCAATTGACACAAACTGCTATACAGCAGGGACTTGAAACTTCATATTTAAGAATAAAAGGGTTCTGGTGTGGAGTGCCAACAGAAATAAAAGCCTTAAAATAAATTGCAACAAATTTTATAATACTGGCTCCATCCAGGAAGCTGTGGCTCCTTATGGTATGAACATACATGTAATTGAAAAATTGTTGACTTTGTGTTATTAAACCATATACATGTATTTATAGACTGAAGAAGAGATAGAGGAGCTGGAGAATGATATCCGAGGTTTGGAGGAGAGTATACGCGCCAAGACCAACCCCATGAAGCTGGCTCAGACCAGACTAGAGAACAGAACCTACAGGCCCAATGTAGAGCTGTGTCGGGATGCCCCGCAGTACGGACTGACGGACGAGGTCAAACAGTTGGAGGCCACAAAACGGGCCCTAGAGGAGAAACTTAGACAGGCCAAGTATGTTGATACATTGAATTTCGGTTTTCACTTTCAACATCTTTTTGAAAACTCAAAATCGACTTCATGTACTCAAGTGAAGAAAAGTACCATCCTAAGACTAACTGGGATGAAAATTGACTAGAGTCCTCAGTAGCAGTACCTCAACAAAATTGAAAACATGCCTTCTACTTTGCCGTTTGAATAACATCTAGTCAATATTTGGCATAAGTGGCTGAACTAAGGCATCAGAAAAGTATTTGATGAGTATTGCAAGGTCAGCCTTTGAAGCTCTTATTGAAATCAGTTGTGGCTAGTCATTAAAAAGCCAACAATGACAAGACATTATACCTGATGTGTACCCAGTGTAATAACCCCAAACTCGACAAAGGAATGGAACCAACCCTTTTAATTTCCAAAGAAAGACTTTTACATTATTATGGTACATGTATCTTTACCTTGATGCCGAGTACATGGTCATACATCATACTTTGATAATGATGTCAACGTTTCTTACACTCATAAATTCCTTGAAATTTCAGGCATGCCCTTGATGGCCTTTACAACAACCTTCATAGAATCAATGATGACCTAGCCCAGAAGAATAACTCTCTTGACCTAGACAATAGATGTATGGACGTTAGAAAGAAGCTAGCCTGCCGACCCCAGACTTCCTTACAGAGAAACCTAACTCTTACTGGAATTGAAAGGGAACCATCAAAGATCCTTGCATAACTGCCTACTAACTATGAATAGACTTTTAAAAGTGACATTGTCAATCAATTTTGAATTTTCTAAATTTAGCGAATGTCAATCAGTATTCACTTTATGTTTTGTATGTGTCAGATGGTAAATTTTTGCAACAGTTTTTGTCTGTACTGAAATTTTTGTACAAATAAGTTTGTGATATAAAGGCATTGTGATTAAATTTGTTTTTGTGACAGAAATATGGTAAAATTGCATGTGTATGCTTGTTTTTGTGTTCAAATTGCATGCTTATCACAGTAGATTTCATTTTCATCAGACATGTCTCTGAATGATTAAGAATTTGTCAAGGATATTTATAAGAAGAGCTCTTCAATGTTTTTTTTTTCGTTGCATATGTAAAGGCTACCAAGATCTAATAAAATTATGATTATGGTCGTTATCATGGTCATGATAATTTGTTTAACAGGAGCGGAAATCAGTCCACACTAATTCATGGTGGAAATCAGTCCACACTAATTCGTGGCGGAACTCTGTCCGCACTAATTTGTGATACAGTAATACTTGTCTTATTAATGTGCTATATTGTTATTTTATCTGATTATTCATGCTTTCCGTTGGACTTAAATATTGAACAGAGACAGATTTCCATTACCATCATAGTAAACATGATGCAATATATGTAGATGTTTAATTCCATATTTGGTTACCTGGCCATGAGTTTTCATGCTCAATTTAAGCATCAAATTTATGTTTGAATACCAATAATTGCTGGTATTTAAAGATAAGCAAGATAAATGATGTGTCTTTGCTGATTTCAACCTAAAATCTTGAGATAATTTTTGACCATTTCATTAAAACAGTTTAAATTTCACGTTCAGGTGAGTTGAGCATGAAAAATGGATTCACAATGCTGGGACCATTTTAGTTACATTGTAAATATCCCCATCCCCACAACCTCCTACCCATGTGATGCACTTTCTGTTGTCTTCTGCCTTATCTTCTACCTGTTGTGCTTTTTTTTTATCTCCGATATTCAAACTTTTAACATTATTTATGTAATGAGTGCTGTCAAAAATCAGTTTCTGCTTTCTCTTCCTCAGAGGGTTTGTGCTCTACTTTATAAAGTAAATGATAGGTTTTGTGCAGTGAAAAATCTGACTTTGTATCTAAATCTAAAACATTAAGTAATCCATTTCCTGAACTTTTTAACCTTTGTTATTGTTAAAGGAAAGAAATAAATGTGTATAATTTGAAGTTTTGTCAATTTTTTTCCACTCTACAGAATGCTTAAAATGATTGGGTATGTCACAGAATAATAATCTGTATTCTCATACCATGCCAGTTTTCCCTTCAAATGACATTCAAACAATTTTCCTTGGCAAACTATGTTAACCTTGTCATTAACGGTCAAGGTCAATACAGTGTCATAATTTACATATCTACTCATTAGTATTCTTGTTCAGGATGCTGCATGCCAAGTTTCAAGATCATATGACTGGATTCTTGAGATTTCATGTTTTTACCGTATATGGGCAATTGGACATAGTGGCCATCTTGGTCATGTGATTATTTATATACAGTAAGTCCCCCCTTTCCATAGAGGCTTCATATAAAATTTGGCTTTGATTGGCCAAGTGGTCTCAGAGATCTTTGAACATGTGAAAGGATGGTAGATAGATGGACACTGGATCAGGTGAGCTAAGAATTTATGACAGATGGATGGAGTATATATGGCTGACAGCTTAGGTGAGCTCAAAATCTGGCCTTGTGGCTTCTGACAAGATGAAACATACTAACCTGCTTCTACAACTTTGAAAGCTTGCCAGCCATTGGATGAAGTAAACTGAGGAACAAACTAGAGTTGTTTACCCGAGCTGTAGAATAGGAATAGTGGACACAGACTGTACAAATTTAAAAAGCCAAACCCAGACACCAGGTGGGAAAGACAGTACAGTGCAGATAATCACAAAAATGTTACATGAATGAAGAGCAACATGACTAGCTCTTTCTCAACAAGGTAGTCATCCCGCTAGCATCAACAATATACAAAGGAAGTACATGCAGACAAAAAACAACAACAGAAAACATGAAGATGAAGTTCCATGGCAGAACCATTATGGAATTGTCAGCAAAGAAATTGGTTGATTTGGGCAACAGCTAGGTCATATTGAGACGGGACCTCGGTTTATATTCTCATCCGTCAGACTGGATAAGTCCGGGATCGAACCTGCAACAACTGGTTGACAAGGTGACATAACCACTGTGCCAGGGAGGCTTCGCAGTAAAGAATGAACTGGAGGGCTAAAATCAATTTTATGTGGCCACATAGAAACCCGTTTAGGGGATAGGTCACTTTCCTTGTTACAGTCGATATCGTTTGTATTGCGGCTTAACGTCCCAGTCAACAATTTTTCAGTCATGTCGGGACGGAGCCAACTCGTCCTGGGTTTCACAAGTACTGTAGGGAGTTGTGTCTTGCTCAAGGACACAACACAGTGAAGCCTGTGGGGATCGAACCCAGGACCTCTCGATTTGGAGTCTGACGCTCTTCCACTACGCCACCGTGCTCCCTTGTGACAGTCGAGTGCAAGTTCTATCCTGTCTTTGTACGAGACTTCATGATCCTTCCATATGACCACAGATGTGGAGACTTGGACATAGAACTTGAACACCACATTAGAACAGAATAATCCTGAACGGAAGGTCAAGATCAATGTTATATGAGCCTCGACGCGAGAAAACCGGTCTTCGGGGTTTCCGACCAGGTCCGACATAAACCGGCCTGTACAAGCTCAGAAAAGAGCTAGAAGCTTGCAATTTCGGATTTAAGTAGAAGAGAAATTGTACTATCCGTGTAGCGAAAACAAAGGAGCTGATCAGCTGATCTGCGTCTTTGTTTTCGCCTATGCAAATTGTTGGTTTTCTCATGCACAGGCTCATTTAAGAATGTAGGTAATACCTTCTGTTCATGCTGGAAATGATCCATAAGATTGTTTACATCACTTGGTAATCCATCACACAAACTTGCTAGTGTTATGAATACCCACTTAAACCCCACTTCATTTTTAACAACAGTTACTGGGGTATACAATTTTTCTTATTTTTTATCCAAAACAGAGATTGTGGGTACTCGTTAGAACCGCCTCACTTTGGAGCAAAATTATTAAAAATATAATTCTTTTCCAATGAAACTTTCAATTTTACAGCTGAAAATGTCTGTGTATTGCACTGGCAAGTTTTTGTAATGTTTTAAGGTACGATATTCAATAATCATATTCAGTATCACTGTATTGTATGGATCTCACAGGAACAGCAGGCTCATAAGTTTTATTTACAAACCAGGGATTAACAAAGATACAGAGAGTTCTGATTCTTCATGAATTTTATTCATTTGTATTCACATTTTAGCAACTTCACATGCCTTTACAACATTGTAGACATAACAATGAGTCAATATCAAAAGCAGCACTTGAATTTTGAAAGAAGAATAACATGATTGATTTGATAGAAAAAATATGATTTCAACAGTTGTGATTCAATGGTTTATGATATGAAGCTAGGTTGACATGATCTTAGTGTTTGCTTCAAGCAAGTAGAAATGAGCCGTGTCAGGAGAGATCCAGATTTTTGCCTATGCGAAAACAAAGGCGCAGATCAGCTGTGCAGTAAGTGCAGTAACTGCACAGCTGATCAGCGCCTTTGTTTTCGCTACATGGATAGTACAATTTCTCTTCTTCCTAAATCCGAAATTTCGAGCTTCCAGCCTTCTTCTGTAGCTGCACAGATCAATTTAAATCAGACCTGGTTGGAAACCCCGAAGACCAGTTTTCTCATGACGCGGCCCAAATGATTTTAACAGAGGTAGATGAATGGCTTGTGACTTGAAATAAGGAGGTATAAGAATTATATGATTTCAACAGTAGTGATTTAAGTTGCATCCCCCGACTTATGAATAACAAAATCAATAAATGAATACTTAAACTAAACAAAATATTTTTTTCTCAAAATAATGACATGATGTTATGGAATGATAGTGACAAAGAAAGAATGAATGGATGACTAATCGGAAACAAGATGATTGTGTCTCTGTGTGAAAATCCTTCAGTTCCAGTAACAAACAACAAATGAATAACTGATTTTGTTTCCCTTTATGTGAAGATGCAGATAGCACATTATTTGGTTCATTTTAACCCATATTTGACGAATACTATCATTTGGGTGAGTCCACTTTCTTTTCTAGGGGCATCAGGAGTGATTTTTAATTTTATTCAATTTTTCGATGAAAATTCTCTAAGCAAACAGAATAACACCAGATAGGACGCCACATTATCTGGGGCTATTCTGTTTGCTTATGTCCCATAAAAGGGACACCAGGCTTAAATGAGTTAAACGGCCACTCGTACAATGTCCCAACAAACAATATTTCATGTGTCAAAAATCCATGCAGTGGGTTTCCTTCTGTCATGCCAAACAGTAACATTCTGACCCAACAAACAACATTTCACACATATGTTGATGATGGGATGAATTTTCAAGAACAGATAACTTCAAACAGTCCCCACACACATTTGAGCCGCATCATGAGAAAACCGGATTTTTGCCTAGGCGAAAACAAAGGCGCAGATCAGCTTCGCAGTAACTGCGAAGCTGATCAGCGCCTTTGTTTTCGCTACTCGGATAGTACAATTCCTCTTCTACTTAAATCCGAAATTTCAAGCTTCTAGCTCTTTTCTGAGCTTGTACAGGCCGGTTTGTGTCGGACCTGGTCGGAAACCCCGAAGACCGGTTTTCTCGCGTCGCGGCTCATTTCATGTTAGTGTCAGTAATGTGAATTTTCCTCAAGTAATTGCACGTCTTATTTCAAACTATCACTTTATGGCCCCACAAGCAACATTTCACACATGTCAATAATGAGACGGCCTTCTCATGTACATGCCCCGGCCTCCCCTAGCACTCCTCCGTGCCATCTGACCTTGACCTCTCTGGTATCCCCTCTGGCCCCGCCCCATAGGCTGCTGACCCCGTGGCGTGCCTCTCCGGAACTGTTGTTGTTGTTGATGCTGGTGTTGGTGCTGCTGGGATAGTGAGATGGTGGGGATTGCACTGATGTTCTGGGGTGGGGTACCAGCCTGAGGGGCTTGGGTGGGGGCGGGGGCATCCCACACGATCTTCTGAATCTTTGGCTTGCCTGTAAACACAAAACAGAAGTGCAAGATATTCTGTTATGGTAAAATGGCATTTTCAAAAATTTTCTGTAATATTGCAAGTCAAAGTCATTAACATAATGTGATTTCCAAGAACATCTTGTACAAGATTCAACCTTGATGTGGCACATATATGAGCCTGTGCGTGAGAAAAACCAACAATAAGGTTTCCGAACAGGTCAGACAAAAACAGCCCTGTACAGTCACAGAAGATGGCATGAGGCTGGAAATTTTGGATTTAAAAAGCAGAAAAATAATACTATCCATGTTGCGAAAACATAGGCGCTGATCAGCTTCGCAGTTACTGCGAAGCTGATCTGCGCCTTTGTTTTCGCATAAGCAGATTGTTGCTTTTCCAATGGGGCGGCTCAATTATATAATTTCCACTTGAAGTAATTGTATTTCGAATATGTCTACTGAACAGCCCTTGCACTGTTTCTATATCATTATTTCAATAAAGTGCTGTTTTGTTCTGACTTAATCTTAGCTAAGTTACAGATTTTACCTTGGTCCTGTGTTTTATCCTGTGATGATGTGGATGGTTCCTGTTCATCTTGTGATCCCTGGTCCCCGGTCTCCCCACTACTAACCTCTTTATCTACAAACATATGGAAAAACAAATCTTGAGCAATATATTTAAATTGATGTTGCTAAGCATCCCAGTGGCCAGCTATGGCTATGCTAGGATGGTACAATCAGTTGACACTAGGATAAATGATTATTAATAACCTCTTATGCCTTGCAACTCAGCAACACCGGAGTAAAAATATCAGAATTACCTGAATATTTATGGACGATCAGTAAAAACCTTATTGACTAAGAGCTTGGTTGGTAGGGGTGGGGATAGAGTCCGATTGTAATATGAACCTCAACGCGACAAAATGTACCTTCGGACATTCTGACATTACTAGTAGAAAGCAGCAAAAAGCGGGAAAATTATGTAATATACGTTTTAGAAATAACACTGTATTTGAAATCTTTGAACACTGGGCTACCAAATGAATGAGTTTTTAAACATATTATTGTTCAATATTTTGAGTTATCTGCCCTTGTTTTAGCCCATAATACACATAATTTTCCTATATCTATCGTTAAACGGTAACCATAGCAACCGCATCATAATAAAAATATAAAAAATAATTACGACATATTGCCTGTAAGGATGGTATGCTCATATCTTAGCAATAGATTCTGATTGGTGCTTAAACAGTTTTAAGCAAATGCATCAAGTTTTGTAAGCTCTACTAGCATGCAGAAATTCATTACGCAACTTTCACGTCATTTTTCAGGACAATAACGTCCGCAGGGTCAATGTAGTAAATTGGTCATAACTCACAAAATAACTGAAATAATCTGGTCAAATAAAGACTAACAGACTCTAGAAACATCATACATTCAAACTAAGTTTGTTTTTCTTAAACTCAAAAAAATGTCTAAAGGTACATTTTCTCACGTTGTGGCCCATATGACAGTTACTCTACCTGGTACTTTGTCCTCTGTTTGTTCAGTGTGTTCATCTTCATGATCATCATCACCATGCTCCCCCTCCAAAATATCCTCTTCTGTCCTGTGGAAGAAAACATTTTTATTGAAATGACTAGTCTACAAAAATGAGCCGCCTCGTGGGAAAACCAACAATGTGGTTTCCGAACAGGTCCGACACAAACCGGCCTGTACAAGCGCAGAAAAGAGCTAGAAGCTTGAAATTTCGGATTTAAGTAGAAGAGGAATTGTACTATCCGAGTAGCGAAAACAAAGACGCTGATCAGCTTCGCTGTTACCGCGAAGCTGATCTGCGTCTTTGTTTTCGCCTATGCAGATTGTTGGTTTTCCCATGAGGCGGCTCGAATAGTATCCACCATTGGTTTTCATTGGAAACCAGAAAATCCCAACCAGTGGGAATTGAGGCTTTTTCCAAGTTTCCCGTTACAACAATTGCCTCAAGGGCTTCAATTTTTTTTTTTTTGGTTTCCAGTGAAAACTGAGGATGAATTCCATTTGTCACACACTCTATTTATTCTAGTTTACTTTACTTGGCTGGTATGGTTTTTCACTTTTGTCTGTGATTGGTCAGAACTTACCCTTCAAATTCAGCTCCCCCTGACAGTGAGGGTAATGACTCATCTACTGAATGGGACTCAATCTCTGATTGGCTGGTTTGTAAACTGCCTTCTGATTGGTGGGCTTGGGCTTCAGTAGTTTCTGTGATGAGAGTCACTGTAAAAAGGAAAAGTTGGAAAAATACTTTCAAAGTGCACTTCTAATTCTTATACAAATTATTTCAAATGAGGATCTACCATTCAAGGTATAAGTTGTTAGTGGCCCTCTGTTTTTATCACAAGTCAACACATTATGCAAATGAAGACTATAGTACATGTATATGTGTGATGACTTTATATCAATGATATCATGAGTAAACCTGCTTTTTGCTTTGTACATGCAAAACCCCAATGCCTTGATCAGCTCAAATTAACAATTAACACAGAATCGTTGCCTCTTTTTCCTGATCATAAAATTTCAAGACTTGAACCATCTTAGATGACTGTATGCACTACATCAGGTCTGGACGGTTAGCTATCCTAACCACACATTTTCCAGTCAAGCCTTCCAGGCAGATTATCAGTGCTTAGTGTGCATTACTTTCATCATATTGAATGATCCTGTGCGTGAGAAAACCAACAATTGGGTTGCGACCAGGTCCGACACAAACCGGACTGTACAGTCACAGAAGATGACTAAGCCCCGTTTACACATTCACGATTTTCTCTACGAATCACTACGATTCACCCCCATTTCTCATGGTCAATAAAATCAGGATGGATCGGGATGAATCTTGGCGAAAAGTGGAAATATTCAGTGTCACTACGATTGCAGTAAGAATGTTCACGATTTTAGTACGGTGTCTGTAAGGTATCGCTACGAATCAATGACGATTCATGACGGCAACGCTATGGTCAATGAGGATTAACCATTGTGGCACAATGAATGCTCACGGTGCTTGTACGGTTCGATATGGTACTAGTACGATTCATGGCGGTAGCCGTCGTGGCCAATCGTGGAGCTCCGTAGTGAAACCGTGGATGATTCGTAGGACAACCGTACACAATTCGTGGTGAATCGTGAGAGTTTGTGGTGTCAAAGATTCCACGGTTTCACTATGGAGCTCAAAGATTGGCTACGATCTCTCACGAATAGCCGCGAATATAGCTACGGTGTCAGTACGAATAAGCACGATTCCGCTACGGTTGCGCTACGAATTAGGCCACGCCCAATAACCACCACGATTCGCCACTATACGCCACGTTTTAAACAGTTTAAAACTTCCATAGCGCTACCGTGGAGTTTTCCGAATCATCAAGATTTACCACGATTCTACTACGAATTACCACTGTACACCACGGTACACGACGGTTTTACAAATCGTGGCGAATCATAGTGGCACCGTAGCCAAAAATCGTGAATGTGTAAACAGGCCTTTAGAGGTTGGATTCAGAAAGTAGAGGAATTGTACTGTCCATGTAGCGAAAACAAAGGCGCTGATCAGCTTCGCAATTACTGCGAAGCTGATCTGCGCCTTTGTTTTCGCCAATGCAGATTGTTGGTTTTCCCATGCAGAGGCTCAAATGTGACATTGAATTGATCTCTAAACCATTGCTTACCAGGTGCTGAGGTGCTGAGAGGAGTTGATGGGACACTCCGTCCAGTTCCCTCCTGTAACTGACTTAGATCCATCCTTGTATCATCCATACCCATACCTAACACTGAAAGAGATACTGCATACCAGTCAAAAGTTTTTCAGTCATGTCAATCTCAAAATGCATGGGGGCCAACACTTCTGGGGTGATAGCTGTACTATAGGTAGTTTGGGCCCAACCTTTGGAAATCTTAGCAGATAAACTGCATTGGAAATATGAGGCTTGTCCTCTAATAATATTTGAGCCGCATCGTGAGAAAACCGGATTTTTGCCTAGGCGAAAACAAAGGCGCAGATCAGCTTCGCGGTAACCGCGAAGCTGATCAGCGCCTTTGTTTTCGCTACTCGGATAGTACAATTCCTCTTCTACTTAAATCCGAAATTTCAAGCTTCTAGCTCTTTTCTGAGCTTGTACAGGCCGGTTTGTGTCGGACCTGGTCGGAAACCCGAAGACCGGTTTTCTCGCGTCGAGGCTCATTTCTAAGTCCCCACACTATACTACAGCGAGTAGATGAGCCTTGCTCATGGGCACAATCTGATGGCAGTGGGGTGGAACTCAATACCTCTTAAATGGTAGAATGGTAGTTATACACTCCATCATCAACCCACCATGCTCACCACAACAGGTAATTGTATTTAACGTAACTTTACTTGAACTAATAGGAACATGTAAGTCCTTATGTTTCTCAGCTCTGCTAATAACTGCCATCACTGTTTCAGGAAGAAGTCAAGATATTTACAAGAAACAATGTAAATAAACTGAAGTATGCATTACCTGCTTGTGAGTCCAGCTGTCCGAGCCCAGGTATCATCTGTTCCCCGCCCATGCCAAAAACAAATCTCTGGTTCAACTGGGCAGGGGAGCTAATAGCCTCGGCAAACCCATCTCCCCGTCTTGGGGGCATCAGTGTAGGTGTGCTGGGGACTCGACAGTCATCAAAATCTTCAAATGCTCCAGATGGGGCCTGCAATGGTTCAAAGGCAGAAAAGATGAAGTGCTTCATCAGAAATACACAAGCTGCTCAACTCATACAAAAGCAATAATACATGTATGTATAAATTTGCTCAATGTAAAATCTTAATATTTGTATGTACATGTTGTTTTGATGTATGCACATGCTGCTTTGATAGAGGACCACAGGGAAAATTATCATTGTATTACTTGATACTTTAATTGTACACTCACTGTAAAGAACCAAATTCAGCTAAACTCAATAGCCTAACTCTTTGCCCGCACATTAAATGTTTTTTTATCACAAACAGAATAAATGCATACAAATATAGCTGTTGTGTACCAAAAGCAGTAGCTTGGCAAGGGAAGGTTATTTTGCTACATTAACATATCTCAATGACAATGCAAATCCCAAAGTTCTGGGTATCATATTGACACCCCGTATACCCCTTATTCACACAGAAAAGTGCCTGCAGATACGGCAGTCCTCATGTGAATAATGAACAAATTATTTAATCGGGTGTTAAGCGCTTCTATGTTTCTCCAGCAGTTTTATACAAAAGAACAAAATTGTTTTCAATATCACCAAATTCATACTTAAATCTAAGTAACTACCCTAAAGCAACCACTTACACCCAGCATAAAAGGTGTGAGCTGGTTCCTAGTTCCACCTGACAGCTGTCTCTCCAGGGGCATGTTGGGTATTGGGGGCAGGAGGGACTGGCTGGACTGGGGTACCGACTGACTGGGGGGCAGGGAGTCAGCCTCTTGGGACTCCATCTGATCTTCATCTTCACCCTCATCTGCAGAGGAGAAAATATTGAATACCTTTTTCTTTCCAATTGGGGCACCAATAAGCTCACACCATGGTCATTTCCAAAAAGCTTATGCATAAGCACACTGCTCTACTAGCATATCCACATTTTACACTTATTTCATACATAAAATACCTAATTACCAGCATTAAAACTTGAAGGTCATAAACAAAGGTTTTGATTTTTTAAAACTGACAAAGACATTGATGAAAGAAACTGATTGCCGAAAACCTCACCAAATTATCATGACTGGTTCCGGCGAAAGCTTGATTTTGTAATTTGGCTTTTTATCTCATGAATATTCATAAGTTCCACAATGATGTCATAGAAGCACATAGGAAAATTTTGAATATCATTCAAACAAACAATTAAAACAAACAACTTATCATTTGAAAATAACAATTCACCATTTATACATCTTATTGTTTCAGTTTCAAAACGTTTAATCATTATTTAAGTGAATTATTTTGGTTTTTAATTTTTTCACCAAGGGAGACTACCCTCACATGTACATGTATATAATGTTGTTATTCAAATACAGTCCCATATCTTTTGAGCTGATGGGTATATTTAGGTTTAGTTTTCAATTAACAAGTCCAAAGAACAAATGTGATCAGGAGACAAAGAATAAAAAGGTTCTGAAATAACTTTTACATGTATATATCCCCTTTAATGTTAAACACTTTTTTGCAACAACTGCACTTAAATGAAATCCTCATCGACATTTTGACCTGGTTATATTAGCAGTTTATGTGCTCTTTTCCTTCGTAGTGTGCGCTAATTAGAAATTTGTTACCTTAACTTATGGTTATTTTGAAAAGTTAAGCACACTGTATGGTAAATCTATTGGCAGAGACTAGTGATGCCTAATCATGATGTTCTGGACCGAGTTGTCCAACTTATCCTAACTCTTGATATATTTTTGTAATCTTACCAATGATAACTACTTCTTCATCATCATCGTCATCCTGTCCGGCAGTTTGCATGGCATCTTCTTGTCCATCTTGACTGAAACCTTCCTCCATTGCCCCACCCACATCCTGTAACATGGCAATGGAATATTTCAACTTCAATCATTTCGCATACAAAAAAAAAAAAAAAAAAAAAAAAAAAAAAAAAAAAAAAAAAAAAAAGAAAAAAAAAAAAAACAAACTCTTTTTCTATGAATTTCTACGAATAAAGAGGGATCTGATTTTCTCCCATATCAAAATTTTCAATGTGCTACTTGTCTTTGCGGCTTCTTCAATCCATCAATTTTACCAATGAATCAATCAATCGACTGACTGGTTAAAATCAATCAATAGTTAAGATAATTACAGACTTCAAAAAAGTCATGTTCAACGCCTCCCCTTTTTTGCCCAAATTAATTAATCAACCACCAATCAAGAGAGTACAATACACCCCAAACTCTTTATAACAGGGTTTATTATAACATTTTTTGGTTACAAAACTCAAACTGCTGGTTTTCTCAAGCGACGGCTCAAATTTGCTTGAACTCCACCACTACTGTCATGAAGAGGTGGTGTATCTACTGACCTCGTAAATGTCAACATCTTCAATGCCTTCCTGGTCACCTTCCTCTCCAAAGTCTTCTACATCTTCTTCCTCCTCAACCTCTTCCTCCTCTTCTTCTTCCTCTTCATCATCAGCATACTCTTCTTCACCTGCACCAGACTGGAGATAAAAATTATGTAGATTCAATAAAAAGCCAAAAATGGTTTCATCAAAACTACAAATGCATACACTGTCAAAAATGGGTCGGATTTCAAATCAATAAAACTGTAACAAAATAATGATCAAGCATAAAATGCAGGACATGTATTTGGCTGAAAGTATTTATCATGTACATGTATTTTAAAAACACTATAATGATTTGAAGCACAAATTTGACAATTTCACTTTTTCTTGTTCATGATTTCTAGAATATTTCAATAACATTTTTCAAAGCATTTATAAATTTGCAGGCCTAATTATTTTGTCACAAGACTAACAAATTTGTTAAGTAAAAGCTGAGACATAAACACACTTAATCACATGTAAGTCATGGGAATTTGTAAATGTATAAAGGAATTAGCCAGGGGCCAGTTGTTCAAAACTTTGTTAGCTTAACGTCATCGTTAAGACCTCAACTTGTAAAGTAAATTCCGACTATATAAGCAAATACACTGTAAGTGTTATTTTTTGTTGACAAAATGTGAGAATCCTTTGCTTGGAATACACTGTTATTTTTTGTTGATAAAATATGAGAATCCTTTGCCAAGCAAATTTTTGTTGATAAAATGTGAGAATCCTTTGCCAAGCAAAAGATTCTCTCATTTTATCAACAAAAAATAACAGTGTATTTGTAATATTCATGTTTGAAATTTTAACGAATCGTTAACTTATGATGTCGTTAATTTTGAACAGCTGGGCCCAGGTTGCTATTGGATGAGGTGGAGATAAAAGTGACGGGGTGGCTAAATAACACCTCAAAAACTTTTGACTTGGCAGTTTCAATATCAATAAACTACATGTAGCTGATAGCCATTTTATTGTGACAAAATCAGAGGGTAACATAAAGAGGAAAAATTGTAGTTTAATTTTCTTTGGCAGAGGTTGGTGGGGGTACTGAAAGGGTCCCCTTAAGGGAAAAGGAGCACCTAAGCAAGGACTTTTGTTCTTATGAATAACAAAAGCAACAGCGCAAACTAGAAATTGGCTGCAAGCAAGGCTTTCAGTATACCCCCCGCAAAATTATCTGAAGCTGGCCAATAACTTCCTAAGTCAAACATGCAGAAAATTTGTCAAAGATATCTTTTCAGCATTATAATCCTTCATGTACACCCCCAGTATGCCAGTCACATCTATAAGATATTAAAAGAATATATTGAAAGCTTGAGGTTGATTTCACTGTACGCACTATGATCATTGTTTATCAAGAGAAATGGTAAAAAATTGGCTAAGTAAAATAAAAGCTACAAATTTGTCAAAAATTAAATATTCAGCATGAAAATTATTCATGCACATCTAAAATATATCTGAAACAAATCTACAAAAAATTTAAAAGAAACGCTGAAAGCCCTAGGAGCAGTTGATTTCACAAAGTATGCACTACCAACCATTGTTGTATATAAGCAATGGTCAAGAAATGGCTATGTTGAAAAATGATGTAAATTTGTCCAAAACTATTTTTTCAGCATTACAATTCTTCATGCACATCTTCAATATGTGTGGAACATGTCTGCAAAGAATTGAAAAGAAATACTGAAAGCCCTAGGAGGAGTTGATTTCGCAAAATATGCACTACCAACCATTATTGTATAAGCAATGGTCAAAAAATGGCTATGTGTTAAAAAATGCTGTAAATTTGTCCAATATTATTTTTTCAGCATTATAATTCTTCATGCACATCTTCAATATGTGTGGAACATGTCTGCAAAGTATTGAAAAGAAATACTGAAAGCCCTAGGAGGAGTTGATTTCACAAACTATGCACTACCAACCATTATTGAATATGGCAATTATCGAAAATTAGCTAAGTTCAAAATGCTGTAAATTTGTCAAAATTCATTTTTTCAGCATAATACTTCTTCATGCATATCTTCAATATATCTGGCACATATCTGCAAAGTATCAAAAGAGAATATTGAAAGCTGTAGGAGAAGTTGATTTCACAAAGTATGTACTATTAGCACTATGGCAAACATTCTATGTATAGGTTTAAAAAGTCCCATAACTCTTGCAAAACTGACCCTTTGGCCCCTAAATTCATATCACACATGTGTTGTCTAGTGGTGCAGGTGTGTTGAAAATTTGAAGAACATCAGACAAAAACTACTTAAGTTATTCAGCAAAGATGTCAAAATGTTGACGGAATTACGGAATCTCGGAATCACGGACAGGCTGAAAACAGTAAACCCCCCTAAAACTTCGTTTTGCGGGGGGTATAACAATACTCGACCCTGTAATATTGTAATGAAATTAAAATTGAAAATAGAGACAAACACGGAAAGAAGTCAAATATGGAGTTCAAAAACATATAATTTGTCTTGGTTATGATTATGAAGCAGGCCGGGTGAAACAAATTGACAGACACAACTTTTGTGGCTCTTTTGTCACTACCTTACCTGCTTGGGAACACCGTCCTCTTTCTAAAACACACCAATGTAAAGCTAAGGTTTTGTAGTATAGAACTTTTTTTGCATACAACTTTCTTCATTTCTTTCTTTCTTATCAGAGAATATAGGCTACTTTTGTTATTGTAAAGGCGATCGCTACTGACAGCCGGCTACACATTTTCATGTATATTAATGAGTAGAAATTTATTTCCTTATATTTAGAATGGTTTTATAAATATAAGTGACAATCAAACACATCACAAGGAAAGTGAACAATTTGAAATTCAGTATTTATTACTTTCATTTATCAAAATATTTGATATTCTTTCAGGGCTGCAGCAATATATTGCTATCACAGATTCAATATTGAAGTGTTTATGATTTTTTAATTCATTTATTTATACATAAATTTATTTATTTATTAGGTTACCCAGTAGTTTATTCTGAAAAAGATGTAGAAATATAATGCCATGAACATATGTACAGACTGAGGCACGGACAAAATTTCAAATTGTATTCAAAATAATAAACTTTTTATCCATTTACATATTTCCTGCAAGTTTATAACCATTAAATGACTTAAATTTATATAACAGTATTCCTCCATCACATGCATAAATGTGTGAATAAAGTTAAGTTTCTGAGTGGAGATCATTGTCAGAATCTATTATATGCTAAAGTTTCAACAAGGCGTGATCTGACATGAAAATTTTATATCAATTTATGAAGAAATTTGTAATTTTGATGAGTTTTTGCTTCCAAGCAAATATTGACATTTAAATCATCATGTGTTTGTTAAATTCCAAATTGAGAACAGTCAAAATCTTCAGGAATTCTACATTTTGGAGATTTTTTTCCAAGATCTGATATTTATTTTAATTCCCAGTAAGTGTTATCCCCGGTATGAATTATCCCCCCAGTATGGCATAAATGTGTGTAGTCTTAGCCATGACCCGTTTATGCTAGTCTGGATAATTCAGCTCGCCTCAGTTTACATTTTCATGGCCCGAAAATTCAGTTTTGATCTCAGAAATAGTTACATGTGGTAATGACTTCTTAATTAGTGTTATCCCCAGTATGAATTAGTCCCCAGTAAGGCATAAAATCAGCCATGACCTGTGTTGATATCCTAGACTTGATGATTCAACTCACCTCAGGCATCATTTAAACCCTGAGGATGTTAAATCTAAATCCTTATCAGAAACCAATAGATACGTATGAATAAAGATTAAGAATATATAGCTGGCTGTCAATAGCTGACTTTTTCGCTATCGACTGCCAGCTGTCCATAGCAAACTTTCCCTAGTGACAGCCAGCTCGCCTAGTTGTTTATCAAAGTGGTTTATAAATTACTTAAAGTCATCTAGATATGCCATACTACAGTTATGATAAGATGTGATCTGACATGGAAATGGTATCGCATTTTGTATCCAACTCATGAGAAGCTTAATGGGAAAATCTTACAAATGTGTTTCTCATTTTGTCGGGCATACTTTCAAATTTTTAAGGGTCTAGATTTTTGCCTTTACCCTACCCCCACACAGTCCCAAATCAAAGGTTCCTTGGGTCTGATGTCATATGGGGAGAACTAGCCTTTGTATACCTATAAAAGATGGACATTAGTTTGTAGAAAGTTTTATATTTAAAAGATGTTAGATTATTTTGATCTCTAGTCCCTAAAGCCCCATGTCATTGAATGAAATCTACCCTTAAAGAGCCTGTACTTCTGGTTTAATGAATTCATGCCTTGTAAGTCACAAAGTGGCTGTCAGAATATGGAAAACTTGAAAAGAAAAACATTAAGTTATAACCACAAATTTTTATGAAAGTCTGAATTCTGGCCCAAATCCCAAACATACATACAAAACATATTCTTAAAGGATACATGTGATGAACCTAGGGTCATAATATTTAATGTCATTCATTTATCTGACAATATTAAAGATGAGCCAATTGTTAGAAACTCTCAAATATAAAGAAATATATAGCTAGCTGTCAATAGCGAACTTTCGCTATTGACAGCCGGCTGTCAGTAGCGAACTTTCGCTATTGACAGCCTGCTTTCAGTAGCGAACTTTCGCTATTGACAGCCGGCTGTCAGTAGCCACTTCCTATTGTAAATTAACATCAAAAGCCTTGAGACAGCCAGACACTGCAGTTTCCTGCTAAGACAGTATATTTTATCAAAAACATGTCCATCAATATACAGAGATTTTTAAAGTTGTAAAAAATGAAAATTTTCAGCAGAAAATGTTTGATATATTTCTTGTTTTTGCTCAAAACATAGATTGTGGGTACACGTTAGAATCGCCTCGGTGAGGCAGTTCTAGAGGCGGTTCTACCGAGTACCCACAATCTATGTTTTGGAGTAAAAATAAGAAAAATAGGTATACCCCTGCAAAACCCATTTTTTTCTTTATAAAAGTGGGGTTTAAGGGGGTATTTATTGCACAGACATGTTTGCTTGATGTTATATCAATAACTTTCATATTGCAAAATGTTTATGCGGAACTATCATGTTAACAGGTTGTGAAATTCAGCTCAAATTTGAATATCATTACACAAAAGTGATGTGATTTTCACAAGACATTCCTGTCATAGATGATTCAGAGACTGAGCCACCGCATGGGAAAACCAACAATCTGCATATGCTAAAAAAGACTGATCAGCGCCTTTGTTTTCGCTACATGGATAGTACACTTCATCTTCTTCTTAAAGCCATAATTTCAAGCTTCTAGCCTACTTCTTTGACTGTACAGCTTGGTTTGTATCAGACCTGGTTGGAACCCAAATTGTTAGTTTTCTTGTGCGGCTCGATTATTTTTCACATGAAAATGTTCACAAAGCTGTTGCATGACTGTAATAATGACTGCGGACCGAACTACAGGGCCCAGTTGTTCAAAACTAACGACGTCGTTAGTTAACGTTTCGTTAAAATTTCAAATATTAATATTACAAATACACTGTTATTTTTTGTTGAAAAAATGTGAGAATCCTTTGCACTGCAAAGGATTCTCGCATTTTTTCAACAAAAAATAACAGTGTATTTGTTACTTTAGCTGATATTTGCTTAACAAATTTATGTCTTAACGATATTGTTAAGCTAACGATGCTTTGAACAACTGGGTCCAGATTAATAACTTTTGGACTCCTCTTACCTCATCACTGCCCAGTACTATGACCGGCTCATCATCATCATCTTCTTCTTCTTCCCCCTCCTGAGCCTCTTGTTCATCACCCTCTATATCTACCTCTCCTGACTGCGACTGGGGAAAAAAAGAAACATGTTTATAGCATAATTCTCTTAGTCTTTCCACAATAGAGAATTTGACGACATTTCATTAATTGACATTTGGAAGGTCAAGATGAAAATGTTATAACCAAAAGGTCAGTGTTTTCAACACAACCCGAGGTACATGCTAAAATGAAGAAAATTTTGTTTGCCACATTAAATTTCCTTCTGCGCAATTAAGAAAGTGAGAGGTCTCAGATTTTAAGCCTCAATTATGCCACAAAAAAGCTTAAACAGTACCATTGCTTGGTACTCATGACTAGATGCCAAGCAATTGGCTCAGTGATATGACCAATTACGTTTGCTGCTGCCCACATCTCTATGGTAGCCAATGACAAAAAGTGATACTTCATAACTAATTCAAAAGAGCTGATCAGCTTAGATTCATACTCACTACAGCTCAACTGAACTTATGACAAGCCTGCATACCTCTGCCAGGTCCAGACTACTCTGTGACATGGATTCTCCATCAGTTATCCCCCTTGCTTCTACAACCCCTACTATCTGCTGGTCCTGGCCCCTCTCATCTGTAACTTGGATTGTTGGGATCTCCTGTTGCTCCTGATACAAAATACATGAGCCTTTGTGTGAGAAAACCAACAATTTGGTTTCTGACCAGGTCTGACACAAGCCGGCATGTACAGTCACAAAAGCAGCCTAGAGGCATACAAGTAGAAGAGGGGTTGTACTATCCGTGTAGCGAAAACAAAGGTGCTGATCAGCTGTGCAGTTACTGCAGATTGTTGGTTTTCCAGTGAGATGGCTCACATGTAATGGAACAGTTTGGTTCAGTTTATTGTTTGATATCTCTAGGTCAACAACTTTTCAGTTCTGTCAAAATAGAGCCACCTCCTCTTGGGTGTTTAACCAAAAATAAGGGGAGCTTTCAGTGTCATGCTCAAAAACTAAACTTGTCCCCATCAAATCCATGACCTTTCAATCTGGAGTTTGCCACTCTACCAGTAGGCAACTGTGTTCCCCATGTCCTAAATATGTTCCAGGCTCTATTAAATTAGCATTACAAGGTCAAGATACTGCATACCGCCATAATTTTGTTAAATAATACAAAGGTTTTTCCCCGGTTTTTCATTCTTTGCCTTATTCAATGAGCCGCTGCATCAGAAAACCAACAATCTGCATATATATGTAAAAACAAGGGGCAGATCAGCTTTGCAGTTACTGCATGGCCAGTACAATCCCTCTTCTCCTTAAATCTAGCCTTCTGTGATTGTACAGGCCAGTTTGTGTCAGACCTGGTTGGTATCCCAAATTATTGGTTTTCTCACGCTGTAGCTCAAATGATCTATTTGGAATATGACCAAATTCATATACTGCCAAGGTACGCATACTTACCAGAGCAGAATCATCTGAGTCTGAACTGTGTCACTTACCCTGCCTAGATGTTCCAGTACATTGTCTACATTCTGTTCTAACTCTGTTAATCTTTGCTGAAAAATCAGGTTCAAGGACAAGCATCAGTCATTGTAAATGATTATCAGTAATTTAATCATTTTAGTAAAACTGTGGTTTAAAAACATGTTCAATTGTAAAAAAATAGGAAATTTTATAACTTTAATTTAAAGATCTTTAAACAGGTCATGCTGAGAAATGTTATAATTCTTTGCACATCATGTTTTGTATTTAGCACAAACAAAAGGGCTTTGTGAATAATAGAGTAATGCAAAATGAGGCAGAAAATTGAGCAATGTCATGAGAACACACACGATTTCAGACCAGGCCAAGAGGTTATAAAATATTTTTTATGCTCAACTCAGCTGAGACTGAAATTCACATTGTCCACAAATATTGAAATAGCCCAACAAATTGATATTTCTGATTTAGACTACCAAAGCCAGTAATTTATCCTGCTGATAAATGTTTAATGCCAACAATTGTTGGCATTTTAACATTTATGGCAGGATAAATTTTAGTCTCAGCTGAGTTCAGCATGAAACCAGAGGACCAATGGTCCTGTAAACGCTCACCTGAGATCTGAGATATATACCAATAAACTTGTTTGACTAGAATGGTAATATACATGTATATATCCCCAGGGAAGGGTCAGAGCAACCTCTGGAGTCAATTTCTTTTTTAAATCATAAAGATTCAGTCCATTTGCCAATTTACTGCAAGTTTTGCCCTTCAAATGACATTGTAACAATTTTCCCCCTTAAAATGCGTGGACAACCTAAGTTGACCTTGCCGTAAAAAAGGTCAAGGTCATCCCAAGGTCATGATTTATACAAACTTTGTAGAGCTTCATTGCCTGATGCTTCATGCCAAGTTTCAAAATCATAGGCCTTCTGGTTCTGGAGAAGAAGATTTTTAAAGATTTTTGCTATTTATAGCCATGGCGGCCATCTTAGTCATGTGACCTTGACCATTTATACAAACTTTCATTCACTCTTCCTCAGAATGCTCCACATAAAGTTTGGCTTTGATTGGCCAAGCGGTTTCAGAGAAGAAGATGTTTGAATATTATGGTCATACACATGTATATAGCCCCGGGACAGGGGCAGACAACCCTCTGGGCCCAAAATATTTTCATAAACATGAATATTCTGTCCATTTGCTCATTCCTAGCAAGTTTTTTGCCATTAAATGACATTTCCCTTTTTTTCCCCATTCAAATGCATGGGCGGCCTAAGTTGACCTTGCTGTAAAAAAGGTCAAGGTCATCCCAAGGTCATGATTTATACAAACTTTGTAAGGCTCCATTGCCTGATGCTTCATGCCAAGTTTCAAAATCATAGGCCTTCTGGTTTTGGAGAAGAAGATTTTTAAAGGTTTTTGGTATTTATAGCCATGGCGGCCATCTTGGTCATGTGACCTTGACCATTTATATAAACTTTCATTCACTCTTCCTCAGAATGCTCCACATAAAGTTTGGCTTTGATTGGCCAAGCGGTTTCAGAGAAGAAGATGTTTGAATATTATGGTCATACACATGTACATAGCCCCGGGACAGGGGCAGACAACCCTCTGGGCCCAAAATATTTTCATAAACATGAATATTCTGTCCATTTGCTCATTCCTAGCAAGTTTTTTGCCATTAAATGACATTTTCCTATTTTTTCCCATTCAAATGCATGGGCGGCCTAAGTTGACCTTGCCGTAAAAAAGGTCAAGGTCATCCCAGGGTCATGATTTATATAAACTTTGTAGAGCTCCATTGCCTGATGCTTCATGCCAAGTTTCAAAATCATAGGCCTTCTGGTTCTAAAGAAGAAGATTTTTAAATGTTTATGCTATTAATAGCCATGGCGGCCATCTTGGTCATGTGACCTGGACCATTTATACAAACTTTCGTTCCCCCTTCCTAAGGATGCTCCATATGAAGTTTGGCTTTGATTGGCCTAGCGGTTTCAGAGAAGATCTTTGAAATTGTGAACGGACGACGGAGCATGGGTATACTATAAGCTCACCTGTAAGCCTTCGGCTCAGGTGAGCTAAAAAGTTTAATAACCTCTAGGCCAGGCCTAATGCAGATCAGGATGTGCAATCACATAGGATAAACGAAGTTTTATGAAGTGTTTCACTGGTTTCACTGGTTTATTTCAACTTACTTCTCTAACTTCTTGTGAGGATGTTTTTGTTCTCTTCACCAGTGTTTCCTCTCCGGGGCTACATAATGCAAATATAAGAGGTCAGGTTAAATGACAATTTAGATAGACTTTTGCATACATGCATAAATCAGAGTAGAGCATCAGACTCTGAATCAAGAAGCCCTGGGTTTGATCCCCACTGGTGGCACTGTGTTGTGTTCTGCAGCAAGGCACATTAACTCCCAGAAAGTGGTGGATCCATCCCAACATGACTGAAAAATTGTTGATTGGGATGTTAAAACTCAATACAAACAAACAAAGCATAATTCAGAAGGAAGCTCCCTATATGTTGTCAATTTCTGAGAAAATATCCCAACAAAGCATCGCATCAATTCCTTTAGTATCATAATTATTTCCCTACATGTAACGGTAACTGCGGACCTCTCTAGATCTATCAATTTAAAATTAACAAATTCCTTTTTTAATCAGAAACTCCATTCTGTTAAAGAAAGAAAGAAAAAACATCCATATTTGTCTTCCTGCCTTTCTTTGTGTTTAATCAATTTCAAGAAACAAGTTTTAACATAAAGTCTCGAATAAATGGAAATTTTGAAGGGTATTAATGAAAGGTGCAAAGTATGTCATAAACTGTGGGATCAAGTGATGCAAAAATTTACCTCTCTGTTTCTTCCCTCTGTCTTTTAGATGTGGAGGGGGCTGGTGTGTCCCTTTCTGCAGTAGATGTTGAGGGTTGGGGCTCAACAATCACTTGGTTATCGGGAACCTCGGATGTTTGTTCTGGAAATGTAGATGCCATTAAATGTATTTCTAATATTAGACATGATGTATCTGGGTACAATACAGTAAAGTGGTACTAAGAGGTGATGGAGTTCCTTTCTCCAGTAGTCTAGAGGTTGAGGGTTGGGACTCAACAATGACTTGTCTTCTGAGGTTTGCTCTGGAAACAGGAAACAAAGTAGATGCCATTTCTTGTACTTATAAAATCTGACATTTAAGTAATATTATATGGGCTTTTCGGGACTGGGGTTTGGAATCTGGATCAATGTATGTGGCAGGGTTGCCCAGCCAAAGCTGGTGGATTTCCCTGGGTTCTTGCGCCATATATATATGACCATGTAACACAACATACGCACCTTTCAGTTCCATAAGGTTTGTTTGTCCTTCTTGTCCAATTTTTTTCTTCTTTTTCACACAACTTTATTAATTCTGTACAAAATGGACTTGTAACTCATACCTTGTGTAGGAATAACTCTCTGAACCTGCTGTGTGGGTCTGGCTGTCCCCTGAGCTGGGAATAACTGCTGGACAGGTACTGATACTTCGCCTGTTATACAATTAAATGAGCCTGTGTGTGAGAAAACCAACAATTTGGATTATGACCAGGTCCAACACAAACCGGGCTGTACAGTCACAGAAGATGGTTAGAGGCTGGAAATTTTGGATTTAGAAAGTAGAGGAATTGTACTACAGGGTGGCCACACAATTTTGAAAATCAAATTCCCTGATTTTTCCCTGAATTTTCCCTGATCCGGACTCAATTTTCCCTGATGAAATTTACTTATACTGTGACAAATTGTTCTACTTTAAACTTGGGTATTTTGACAAAAAGTGTTTTCATTTTCCTATCAAAACCTCCAATTATGTTAAATAATACATGGTACCTTCTTATATGCATTTTTATATACACTGATCAAAATCATTCAAAATCATACAAGTGCTAATAAGGATCTCTATGCATAAGATGTAAAAGTTCCCTAAAACACAGATTTGGGAGGACAAAATTTTCAAGTTATGACTTTGGGGCTGTTTAGCATTTATAGGAAAAGAAATATATACACTTTTGTTTATAAAACAGTTTGGCTGATTTAACAGAACCCAGATAAACTGATAATGCAACTAAATAATTTCACAACCCACCCCAAATTTGGCCAAAATGAACCATTAGACTTGGGACTGATTTGCAGTTGTTTGTCAACAGCATTTTTCAAGCAAACAAATATGGGCTTACTTGCCATACAAATACTGATGTGTTTGTTGTTTTGTGTTTTGAAGTTTATTTTGAAAGACAAATTAGCTGAGTGCATAAGATCTTTAATTTACAATCTAGATGTGTTCCCTAGACCCAGCATATCCTAGACCCAAGAATTATACTGAATTTATCATCAAATAACAGTGACATCATTTTAGCATCAAGTCTAAAATTCATAAGCAAAATCTATGAAGGCAATTTGTACTGCAGCATTACTGAAGTGTGTCTTTGGTAACAAAAAGTATTCAACAGATGTAACATTACTATATGGTGGTGGGGTTACCTTTTGTAATACCATTTTACGGCAGGCATGCATAGCCTTCTGGTTCATTTCTGTTTAGCTTTTGACCATTCTTAGTATGATGGTTGGTCCAGTTTTTGTGGTATTAAAATAATTCATAGGCAACTCCAGGATGATAGAAACAGATCTTAAATAACTGTGGAATGATGCATGATAATCTTTGGCATGTAATGTCCAGCTTTCCTTATCCAGTCATGGAAGTTTTGTTTATTGCTTGTATAGATGCCATTTTGAATGACATATTGATCTTTGATGTCATTAAAAGCAAGGCAACGAAATTTGTGGGTCATTCAAAAAATGACTGACAATTTCAATGCTTACAGGAATAGGTTTACAAACATTATCCTTCATTTCAAAAGAAAGAGATCAGCGAAACAAACATTTTGACACCACATTTATAAAATTCGGTTAAGTGGTTTTGAAGATATGAAAGTTTTAAGATACAACAATGGCCGCCTATGGTGGCCGACATTTTGTTTAGCTAGTCACGTGACCAAAAAGGAAAAATGCTTATTTACAGTAGTAGACTTACTTTTTACATTCAAAAACAGATCAGTATGATTCTATTAAGTGAATGAAAAGTATTTCAACAACTTTCATACTTGAATATGCATGGTAATGGCAGATATTTATAATTCCATGATTGTGAGGGAGTGACGTCATACCCTCACAGCCTCATTCTGGATTTGGGCCATCAAAATTTTCAAACCGCTATAATTTTCTTATACCTAGGTTGATTTTCATGAAATTTGTTGCAAACTGTTCAGCTACATGAAGGCTTTCATAAAACGCACACACAATAGTTTGTGGGCCTATTCCTTTAAAACAATTCCTTTAATATTTTAATGTTTCATTATTTTATTACACCTTGTGAATTGTAAAAAGTGCTTTTGAAAATAATGCATTGTCAGGTATGATACTGGAAGCATTTTCAAGCCATCTACTCATTTTGAATAAAGCATAAGTCCCATATTCAAATTCAGACCAATGAAAAATATTGAACAACCCTCAAAGAAAAAAATCTTACACCGTAGATGCTGTTAAAAACTGGAAAACTGAAGAAAACACAGTTTCAGCTGAAATACATGTAAACCACAAAAACTGGAAACACCTTCAGGGCTAAGTACAATATATGTGATATTTGTTGCATTTATGCGTCTTTAATAGCAGAATTTACAAACTGAAATTTTTGTTACTTTTGCCTTTTGCTTTGTATTTTGTTGCCAAATGGTACATGCAATGTGTTTTTAAAAATAGATATAAAGTTATTTCTCAGAAAAAAAAAAGATTTTTACAAACCAGTGCCTCTGGAATTGTAAACATGTCCATAAAGGTTTGAAAGCATAGTTAAAGAAGGCATATTCTTATTTACTTCACATATACCCTGTAATTACACCGTATATCTTACAACTATTAAATTGAGAAATTCACTAATGTTAAATCAGGTAAAAACCACCAGTAAGCATGATGACTACTTCACAAGTTACATCTTATCAACACAAGATTTTCAAAATTCCCTGATTTTTCCCTGACTTTCTTAAAATTTTCAAATTCCCTGATTTTTCCCTGCAGGGAATTTTTATTTATCATTTTCCCTGTTTTCCCTGTTTTCCAGAGTGTGTGGCCACCTTGTACTATCCGTGAAGGGAAAACAAAGGTGCTGATCAGCTTCGCAGGCAGTTACTGCGAAGCTGATCTTCACCTTTGTTTTCGCCTACGCAGATTGTTAGTTTTCTCATGCGGCGGCTCAAATGCTTTTACATATTATTCCAGTTTAATTTTCCAAAAAATCAATTAGACATTTTTAAAGTCACAATCATTCTTAAAATCTTACAACAATGTGTTTCCTTGAGGTATGATCTGTAAACCAAATCAGGTAAAATGCTGTATCATCATTTCAGTAAGAAAATCCAGTTTAGAAACACATAGCCCGTGAAAATCTGATTAACAAAGAACATCACTACATGCAATATTGAAAACAAACCAATAGTAGAAATTCCATTCACCATGAAAGCTACTTCAAAACTTCATATTGATAACTTTCAGTAATGATCAAACTTTAAAGCCAAAAAATCTATTAACCTTTCTTTTCCTTTTTTATCGTCTGAAAATATTTATATGATAAAATATATAAAACCAACCAACCTTCAGTATCCTGTTGAGCCTGTGTGGTTGGCATTACTGTTGCCGTAGGTGTTCCTGTTGTCATAGGAGCCACTGATGTTGCTGCAATCGCCATTGGTCGGATACTGGCCGTCGCCTTGGAAGCTGCCGACTGGGGCTGGACGGGAACAGTCTGGGGCTTGACAGCAGCCGGACTAGAGGCTATGGGTCGGATGTTGGCCGTTTTGGGAGCTTCTGAGGGTGAGGCACTGGTCCGATCACCGGCTGCTGCAACTGTGGGTCGGGAGACATGGACTTGTGGTTGGGATGTGCCAGTTTTCTGGTACATATCAACTTGGTGCTGGAGCTGGTGAATCTGTAAAGTTAAAGAGCATGTAACAAAGTAGTCCAATTTTTTATGTAAAACATCTGAGCCTTCCCATGAGAATACGAACAATCTTGGTTTAATACAACCAAATCTGACACAAACCAGCCTGTACAGTCACAGAACCAGCCTATAGGCATGAAATTTTGGATTTAAAAACAAGAGGGATTGAACTAGCCAAAACAATGGCACTGATCAGTTGTGCAGTAACCGCACACATCAGGAGAACATGTCCGTGTAAGGTATACCCCTTTGAACCCCACTTTTATATAGCAAAACTGGGGTATGAGGGGTATACCTATTTTTCTTATTTTTGCTCCAAAACATAGATTGTGGGGACTCATTAGATCCGCCTCACCGAGGTTCTAATTTATACCCACAATCTATGCTTTGAGCAAAAACAAGAAAAAAAAAATAAAAAATTTTCCAGTGAAAAAATTTAATTTTTACAACCAAAAATTTTCTGTATATTGCATGGGCACGTTTTTGTAATGCAGCTGATCTGCACCTTTGTTTTTGCCTATGCGTGTTGTCTGTTTTCTCATGCGATAGCTCATTCATGAATGAATATTGCATGTGAAAAGACCATTACGGTTCCATTTCTTGCTTTACAATTAGCCATTAACAGATGAAGTCTCTACCAAACTTCTTTGCCCGCAATCTGTAATGTCTCAACTCCCTTATAAGTCTCTCTTATTTTTTCAGTTAACATATACAGCAATACTTGCTATTGCTGCTCATGTTGCAACAATTTTGTAACCTCAGTGACTGAAATAAACTTGAAAAACAAACAATAAACTAACCTTGGCCTGCAAATCTTCATTTTCTTTCTGTAATTTTTCCATAGCTTTTTCAGCCTCTGTGTTGGCAGTCTCTTTCAATTGTTTCAACTCATTTTCCAATTTCTCTATCTTGTTCTCGTACATACTCTTAACAGAGGCCAGTCGTAGGTCAGACTCTTCTGAAATATTAGAGCTTTCATGAATAGTTCATGGCAATGGGAAACAGGAAAGCATGGTGAACAAAATTTTCAAAAGTGTCTTTGTTTTTGATGCATGAATAGCATATATAAAGCCAATTATCACAATCAAATGAGCCGCCTCGTGGGAAAACCAACAATGTGGTTTCCGAACAGGTCCCACAAACCGGCCTGCACAAGCACAGAAAAGAGCTAGAAGCTTGAAATTTCGGATTTAAGTAGAAGAGGAATTATACTATCCGAGTGGTGAAAACAAAGGCGCTGATCAGCTTCGCGGTTACCGCGAAGCTGATCTGCGTCTTTGTTTTCGCCTATGCAGATTGTTGGTTTTCCCATGAGGCGGCTCAAATGAAACGGTTCCAGAAAGTAAAAGCCTAGTGATCCGGAAACATGCATGTCAAATGTATACATACAAAAGCAAAACTTAAAGAAACATTAATCTGAAGTATCTGAGCTGCCGCATTAGAAAACCAACACCAAGCTTAGGTGAAAACAAAGGAGCAGATCAGCTGTGCAGTTTCTGATCAGCTGATCAGCACCTTTGTTTTTGCTACACAGATAGCACTGTTCTTCTTGAATCCAAAATTTCAAGGTTCTAGCCGGCTTCTGTGACTGTACAGGCTTGTATGTGTCAGACCTGGTCTGAACTAAAATTGGCGCATTTACGATTATCCCTTACCAGTAGATGATGACCCTGGTGTCACCATTTTCTCCTTTATCTCTGCATTTTCTGCCGTCAGTCTGTCGTTACTCTCCTTATACTGCTGTAGTTTAGTCTTTGCCGACTGTAGTATGTTATTGGACCTCATCAGTTTTTTCTCCAGCTCAGACTTTTCTTCTTTAATTTTAGAGCTTTCCTCTGTCAGTTGGGAATGTTCTGATTTTAACTGGTCTAGCTCCTGAATAAGAAGATAAGTCATTGTTTTCTTTCAAAGATTTTCCTAGTCAACATTTTTTCAGACATGCAGTAAGCATTTTTTCCTGTGTATTGACCAATACTCTGAAGAGCTGATGTGCCTTGCTCAAGTACAAAATTCAGTGGCAGTGGACTTTGATTCCCTGACCCATGACCTCTCCCTTCCATATGATGAACTAACCACCCGGGCCACTGTGCCCCTCTTTTAAAGAATTTGGATAAATAGGTCAGAATAAACAGTGCAGGCCCAAATCACAATGCTATATCCAGTTATAATTGGTCAGAACCGTTTAGAAGTGTCTGTCTTATTGTGTTTAGGTTCAAGGTCATATGAAGACAGGGCTATGCTGTTCAATTTGAACCTGGTTGGAAATGCTGAAGAAAGCATCTTTCTTTCCTAAATCATTATCTAAAGACCATACCTATCTATTTTAATTATTTACCTGCTGAACACCCTGTAATTTCTGTAAATCTTCCTTTAATTTCCCAGTTTCTGCATCCACATTCTCTGTTTTCTTAGAAATCTCAGCTTTTTCCCTTTCTGACTCATCCAATTTCTCCTCCAAAATGTGCTGTGACTGTTCAAACTCATTCACCGAATTTTCCAAATCATTCAATTTCTGCTCATGCTGTTTCAGTTTTTCTTCACTTTCTTTCAGTTTTCCCTCCAAGTCTTTACATTTCTGTTCCGTTTCCTTGGCTTTCAAATCAATAGTTCTGGAATTGGACTCGGAATCTTTGAGCTGTTGTTCCAATAGTTTGATATGGGACTGAAGATCTTTCAGTGTTGTCTTGAGGTCCTCTTTGGCAGCTTCCACTTCCTACAAAGTAAACAGATGAGCCGCCTCATGGGAAAACCAACAATCTGCATAGGCGAAAACAAAGACGCAGATCAGCTTCGCGGTAACCGCGAAGCTGATCAGCGCCTTTGTTTTCGCTACTCGGATAGTACAATTCCTCTTCTACTTAAATCCAAAATTTCAAGCTTCTAGCTCTTTTCTGTGCTTGTACAGGCCGGTTTGTGTCGGACCTGATCGGAAACCACATTGTTGGTTTTCCCACGAGGCGGCTCATCTGATTTTGTTTGTTTGTCTTGTGGGTTGAAGTCTCAGTCAACAATTTTTCAGTGATGTCAGGATGGAGAAATTGGGTATTTACCAGTACTCTGGGGTGTTAATGTGTCTTGCTTAAGGACACAACAAGGTGCCAAGTAAACAGTTTGAGCCAGGCATCCAGACAGGGACATTTTACTGGCTTTATGTCCGCAGAAACTAACAAAGCTGCTTATAAGACAGTGATGATGCCCAGGCTGATCATCACTTTTCAATGGTCAATTTCATTTGATCCCGTCTTTTCTTTTATTTTTTTTTCATTCTTTGACCTCCTTTCAATTATGTTTAACTAAATGTAAGAACTACAAAACATAAAGAACTTTTTCCTCCTTACATAAAGCATTTTCCTCCTAATATATAAAATATTTTAAACAAATATTTTGGCTTGAAGAAGTCCACTTTCCATACCTTGACCTGTTGTTCGAGTGACTGTATTTTCTCAATGTTTGCCTGCTGTGTGTTCTGTATCTCCTGGTCCTGACCAGCATGCTCTGTCTTGTACTTGTCAAACTCCTGGGTAATGGTCAGAGCTTCCTCTTTGTACTTTCTGCCTATCTTCTTCAGCTGCAATATATGGATCATAAGTTTTACTTTTAGTTTTTAAAACTCTTCAAATTCTTGAGAAATAGGCTGAACTTCTTTGTAGTTATGCCCCTTTTTCAACTATTCCACATCAAATTTGTTTGATTTAATATTTAGTTAACAGAATAATCATTTATCCTGAGAATATTAATGAAGATTACACTAATAAAAGTACAGTTTTTCATTCCAAGTAATTTTTAGATTACATATAATAAGCGTACAAGAATTGAAAAATTCTTCTCTGAAATCAGCGGAAGAGGAAATAAGAAGAATCACTGCAGAAATATTGTCATAACCAAATGTTGATGAAAGAAATATAAAGCACCTGAGACCTATTTGCTTCCCATTTATTGGGCATAGGCAAACAGAATGCGGCATCACATCTGGAGTTATTCTGTTTGCTTAAAGAACTTGCATTGAAAAAATAAAATTAATTTTGAGAATCGTTCCTAATGCCCCTAAAATGAAAGTGGACTCACCCAGATGATAATGATGGGCAAGTCCATTTGTTGCAAATGCGTTAAAAATCTTACCTGATTAATTGTCTTTTGTTTATCCTGGATATCTTTTTCTTTTTTATCCAGTTCTTCATTTTGCTTCGTCTTTTCCTCCCTAAACAACACATAATACTTTATGAGAAAACATGCAACATAGACAGAATGAAATGTAAACTTTACTTTCTATAGCGAAAATTTCAAGCCTCTAGCCTCCATTAGCCTTGTTACAGCCTTCTTTGTATGAGCCCTGCATGGAAAACTAAAACTAACTTTATGTTTGTTGTTTTTTATTCCGACTGGGCTACGACATTCTACACAAATGAAAAGTGAGTCTAAACTGTTATTAATGCTCCTTGCATTTCTTACTTCGTTTGAAGCTTTCTATCAAAAATTTATATGGGTTACAGCTACTGAATTATGCATGTTCAGTTGTTTGATGCTTTAAAGAGCAGTCACACATTAGCATATTACCTATACACACCCCAGGCGTATGAAAAATCTCAACACGCTGTAGATTTTGGACGTATAAAGACTAATTTGTTTTTTAAACTTTTTAGCAGTCACACAATAGCATATGACTGAAGCATGTGCCGGACATATAAAAAATCTCAAAACGCTGAAAATTTTTGAGTATGTTTGTGTTAATTTATGTCCCAGACAATCTAAGCATGCGCAATAGGTGCACATCAAACATTAAATGTGAGTCTCATGCAAGCTCGGGGCAAGTTACTGAAGCAATATATCGTAAAATCAGAATGCGCATGTAGCATACAATGATGTGCATCAAACATGCACCAAACACATTCAAAGTGTATGGCTTATACGCTAAAGTGTGACTGCTATTTTAACAACAATGTGCCCGGAGAAACACTTTTGGTTTCTTTTGTCAGAACACAATACTCATGAACCATTACCTCAATATGTTCAGAACAAAGTGCTATTCTTTCTCAAAGATAAAAGCCAATCAAAGTGCTTCATAAACTTACTTCAGAGTGTTGATTTCTTGTTTCATAGATTCCGTCTGGTTTCTGAAATTTAGGAAAAATGAACTTGTACATTACATGAAATAAAGGCATGTTAAGTGGTTTAATGTTACTGTCAAACATTTTCAAAATTGATAACTGATGTTTCTTACAAGCATTTTTGGTCACTCGGATATAACCATACTGTAAAGCATTTGCAAATGTAACGAGACATCTGGTTGGACATCAGAATTTTCCTGTTCAATTTTGCAATGTAACAGTAATTCTCTGGCTTCATGTTGCCAGGTTTATAGGGTCAATGATGAGGCTTCAGTAGCCTTAACAGCTGTATGATCCATTTCCTTTCTCATATTTGCACCGCTCTTAAAGGAGCTATTTTTATTTATGACGGTAGAATCCGAGATGCACTATCAGTGTAAGTAAATGAAGTGAGTTTCTATCAAGAAGTTTCCATAATTTCTATTTTTCTCAGTCTCAAAAAAACTTACTGTAATTTAGCTAATTCCAAACTCAGTCTGGTGGCTTCAGCTCTGGAAAAAAATAGTCATATGATTCACTGCAGGACAAAACATAGACTCTGGATTTGTAATTAAATAAGACCCAGACAAACTTTGGTATCTTTGAGGACTTAGTTTTATTTTACAGATAGCAAAACCTGAACACATTAGATGGTCTATACTCTGTTAGATGCAAGTTGTTACATTCAATCAATGCAATAACTTAACATATTGTGACACTTTCTACAGCAATGTTTAAAACATGATCCACCGCATAAGAAAACCAACAAAATGCATAGGCAGATTAGCTGTGCAGTAACTGCACAGCTGATCAGCGCCTTTGTTTTTGCAACACAAATAGTACAATACCTCTTCTACTTATATCCAAAATTTCAAGCATCTAGCCTGCTTCTGTGGCTGCACAGGTTGGTTTGTTCCGGACCTAGTCAAAACCCAAAATTGTTGGTTTTCTCATGCAAAGGCTCATATGTTAAAACTAGATCTACATTGGCAATAACCAAACTTTCTTTAACAAAGTTTCCAACAACTCATTTCAATAATCCTGTATTTGGATATAAGTGTGGTTTTTGAAGAGGTCCAACAGAAACTGAGCTGTACAAGCACAGATGATGACTAGAGGCTGGAAATTCTTGATTTAGAAAGTAGAGGAATTGTACTATCCGTGCAGCGAAACCAAAGGCGCTGATCAGCTTCGCAGTTACTGCGAAGCTGATCTGCGCCTTTGGTTTCGCATATGCAAAATGAGGTTTTCTCATGAAGTGACTCAAATCCTTTTAACATTCATACCTTGATTTATGTAAGTCTTCAGTATTGTTGGACAACTGCTTCCTCATTTCCTCTCTCTCTTGACTGAAATGAGGAAAAGAACAGCCATATAATCAGGGTAAAATGCCCATGTAATTAACATAGCACTGTGCCCACTTTATGTTAAATAGTTGGCTGGGGTGAACAAGTAATGTCAGAGTAATTATTTTTCTTTTTCTTGTTTCCAAACTTCAAACGTCAAACTCGGGTACTTTGCCTGTTGAACTGCTAGGACCTACACAAAAGTCTGACTGACATATCACTTTGAAACTGCAGGTTAATGTGGTTTATGAGGACTGCTGTATTAACTAGAAAAAGTGCCTTGAGAGGCACGTATACCCCCGGCTGGTAGCACCCTCCAACCCCCCCCTCCCCTAGCCCCCCCACCCCCCCCCCCCACTCCCGGCCCACCACCCAGACATGCTCACTGACACTGATACAATGAACCTGCATTCCCGTATAAACGAGAGCAACCTCAACAAGTATTACTTATATTACTTATAAATTTGTATTTGCAAAAAGCACTGTCTAAAACCATGGGAAGGGGTGGGGGGGGGGGGGGGTGGGGGGGGAATGAAGTAGAATGACAGATCTATTTTAGAACAGTATACAGAGCTGACTTGTATACTCAATCTAGGACTTGATCGCGGACATTGAGGGTCAGGTCCTCGGTCCTAGATGTAAAGTAGAATGTCATTCTTCCATAATATTAAAAAAAAAAAAAAAAAAAAAAAAAAAAAAAAAAAATAAGATGTCCTAGATCTTCACCTCTAGCCCCACCCTGGGCACGGACCCTAGAGTCTAATGTCATTAGGAACAAGGCAAACCTTATAGAGTCCCTTTGGTGCATGTACAAATCATTTCTAAACATAGTGGTAGAGAAAAGTACAGAAAATATAATTTTTAAAGAAGTTCTAGATTTTGACCTCTAGCCCCACCCCCCGCACATGGACCCTAGTGTCTGAACCTTACATGGTACCTATGGTCTAAGTATGAATGCTTTCTGACAAGACTTTGTGGATGTCAAGAAAATAGACTTACAGAAAATTTATCCTGGTATTTATCATATTATAAATAAGTCCTAGATTTTGACCTCTAGCCCCACCCCTGGAGATGGTACCGGGCATGAAATATGAAAGCAAACCCTATAGGGTATCTAGGAACTAAATAAGAATACATCCCTATGATTGTTTGTTAAGATATGGACTTAGAGAAGAAACATTAAAATTGTAAATAGTTTATTTTAAAGGTGACCTAGATTTTGACCTCCAGCCCTACCCCCGGGCATGGGCCCTGGGGTCCGAACTCATGGAAACAAAGCAAACCCTATAGGGTACCTATGGTCCAAATATGAATGGTTTCTGACCATTGGTTCATGAGATATACACCTCTAGAGAAACTTTAACCAAAACTTTGACGTAAATTCCACGAACGTTCCGGAATTACGAACGAAGAAACGAACTAACTAACTAACTAACTAACTAACTAACTAACTAACTAACTAACTAACATACGAACGGACGAACGGAAAAGCGAAAGCTATATACCCGTCGGCATAAATGCCGGGGGTATAATTAGGTCTTGAGCTGTACCCCAGAAGCACTTCACATCATTTATTTCTCCAAGTCTAATTTCATGTACTGCATTAAGAATTCTTAAAGACTTAAATCAGTACATACATAAGTCTCTTATGTTCCTCTGGGTCTGTCTTGTGAGCCTGTTCTATGAGTTGATTAGTCCTCTGTTTCCAGCGCTCAGACTCAGCTAAGATGGTTTTCTTCTCGACTCTGAGGGCATCTCGCTCTGACTCTAACTCTCGCATCTCATTCTGTAGAGGTTTAATGTCTTCTTCCAACTTCTTGAGCTGAAACAAAGTTTGATGGTTGTTTGAGTAATTGGTTTATATCAGGATAGTGATGTCAGGATGGGACCAATGTTTCCTGGGTTCTACCAGTACTTTGTTCAGTAATGTGCCTTGCCCAAAGACACAATCTTGTGAGGTAGAATTTGAACCTGGGACCTCTTGATTTGAAGTTGTACACTCGACTAATGGGCCACCATGCCATCTATCTCATGCAGTGATAAATATTAACCTGTTCAATAAATTTCCATTTTTACAGCTGTTCATTGGATTTATTGTTGAATAACTTGTAACCAGCCTTTTTATAACCTGACTAACAACTCAGTACTCTGTCTTTCAACAGTAAAAGATCTCCATATTGAAAAAAAGAATTATATTTATGGATATCAAGAGTTCATGTATGAAAGGATTTCTTTGATATATGTAGCTGCAAAACATATCATTTACAATACTCATGCTTTAGGTATAAAGTATCGGTCCATTGTAACCACAGTTCCCCTAGCCCTGAGAGGGTTGGGAAACTAGCCAAGATATGACTTTTGGAAGGGCTTTGTTTTATATAGACAAAGAGGCCAGTGCTAAGTAAATTTAGAAGACTGTTGCGGGCTTCCATTTTACATACTGACTGTCACCGAAGAGCAAGGTTTACATTTCCCCGGGGCAGGAGGACCATGGTAACAAATGACTAATGCATAAAATCCTCACCTTTGTGTGTGATTTGATTAATTAGTTTCTGTTATTCCTTTCTCACCAGTTTGTTGGTATTCAACATAAGATCAACATGCTGGGTGAAATCACCCCCTCCCCAACCCCCTTAATACCTCACCTTTGCCTCTGTTTCTGTGAGTTGACTGGTCAACTTCTGGTTTTCTTCTCGCAGCAGTTTGTTGGTATCTAGCAGTAGATTATTACTCTCAACTCTCTGCATCAAGTCAGCATGTTGAGCTGCCGTCTGTACATCAGTCTGAAAATGATAGCGAAGAATCATATGACATCATAAGGCTGCATGACAAAGCCAATGATTTTAGCTTTCAGTGCTCCTTTATAAATTTTTGTGAAATCAGGCCCAATTTCATTAAATGCAAGAAAACCAGAATTTTGGAAACAATGTTAAGTACACATTTCTTTCAACACTTACTGCCCTTCTTGAATCTGAGGAAGAGATGAAATTGTTGAAGAAACATTCCTGACCAAATATCTAAGAAAATATGCACCAGACATGTACCATGGGTCTGTCTCACTACAAGTCTGACATGCAACTAATCAAGCTACTACACATAATCTGGTAAAACCTAATAGTTTGTGTTTTTGGATGTTTACTCTTAAGTTAATGACTATTCTAATATTCATGTATAACACGGTACCTGTGATTTCTGCCTCTCCTCAGTCAAGTCTTTGTTAGCCAGGTCCAGCTGTTTCTCTAGTGATTCACACCGTTGCTGAAGCCTTGCTACCTCAGTATTAACCACGTCTAACTGACTGTCTGCTATGTCCTTGCCTCGTCTTAGATATCTGCAATATATTACATTAATCTGTAAGTAACCAAATGACATTACCATATATAAACGGATTAAGAGAATTCTAGATTTAATTTTGTCCGTGTATATTGTAAAATTTCTAAAATTGTGAAACCAGCAATCAATGGGATGTATCTTAGGCAAACATTTTTATGAAACAAGTTAAGGTTTTCCAACCTTTCAACTCTGCTTTTTGTCTAGATAATTTCTAAGCATGATGTGAAAAATCTTCTTTGCACAAATTCTATACAAATCTTAAGAATATCCCCATTAATTCAGGAAACTAAGATCACTTACTTGACAACTTCCAGCAGTTGTTCTGATGTTTTGCTAGTGTCATCCTCTGCTTTTGATGTCGAAGCAGCAAATCTCTTCGGCGTCATTGCTACTCTCTCTTGTACCGTTATCACTTGGTTGCTCAACTGTAAGGAAACGATTTTAACCAGTTTATGATAAATGGATGTTCCCATTTTTATCATTTGGGTGAGTCCACTGTCATTATTAGAAGCATCAAGAGTGATTTTGAATTTTTATTCCATTTTCTTATTTTTCTATGAAATGCCTCTAAGCAAACAAACCAAAGGACCAATGGTCCTGTAAACGCTCACCTGAAACCTGAGATATATACCATTAAACTTGTTTGACTAGAATGGTAATATACATGTATATAACCCCAGGGCCAGGTCAGAGCAACCCCTGGAGTCAATATTTCTTTTTGAAAACATAAAACTTCAGTCCATTTGCCAATTTACTGCAAGTTTTGCCCTTCAAATGACATTTAAAAATTTTCCCCATTCAAATGCATGGGCCACCTAAGTTTACCTTGCTGTAAAATAGGTCAAGGTCATCGAAGGGGCATAATTTATATAAACTTTGTAGAGCTCCATTGCCTGATGCTTCATGCCAAGTTTCTAAATCATAGGCCTTCTGGTTCTGGAGAAAAAGATTTTTAAAGGTTTTTGCTATTTATAGCCATGGCAGCCATCTTGGTCATGTGACCTTGACCATTCATATATACTTTCATTCCCACTTCCTAACAATGCTCCTCATAAAGTTTGGCTTTGATTGGCCAAGCAGTTTCAGAGAAGAAGAATATCACTGTAATATACATGTATATTGCCCCGGGGTAGGGGCAGACAGACCCCTAAGGTCCAAATTTTTTCAGAACCATTAATCTTAAGTCCATTTGCCCATTTCCTGCAAGTTTTTCCCTACAAATGACATTTTAACACTTTTCCCCATTCAAATGCATGAGTGACCTATGTTGGTTGACCTTGCCGTAAAATAGGTCAAGGCCATCCCAGGGTCATAATTTATATAAACTTTGACGAGCTCCAGCCACTGATGCTTCACACCAAGTTTCAAAATCGTTGGCCTTCTGGTTCTCGAGAAGAAGATTTTTAAAGGTTTTTTCTATTTATAGCCATGGTGGCCATCTTGGTCATGTGACCTTGACCATTCATATAAACTTCCTTTCCCCCTTCCCAAGGATGCTCCATATGAAGATTGGCTTTGACTGGCCAAGCGGTTTCAGGGGAGAAGATGTTTCATTATTATGGAAATATACATGTATATAGCCCCGGGGCAGGGGCAAAAAAAGTATAAACTTTATTTATTTTACTTCAATTACACAGAAAGCTCATTGAACTTATATACGCGTTCTTGAAGGCGCGGATGTTGGCGTTATGTGGTCAAACGTGGTGGAGGAAACCGGAGAACCCGGAGAAAACCACCGAACCTGGACGGGCGACCACTACCCTGCCACATGCCTTGACCCGGATTCAAACCCGGATCGCCGTGGTGACAAGCGAGTGCGTTATCCACTACGCTATCCAGGCTCCAGGCAGGGGCAGACAACCCCCCAGGGGCTAAAATTTTCCATTAACATTAATCTTCTGTCCATTTGCCTATTCCCAGTAAGTTTTACCCATTAAATAGCATTTTCCCATTTTTTCCCATTCAAATGCATTGGCAACCTTAGTTGACCTTGCCGTAAAATAGGTCAAGGTCATCCCAGGGTCATGATTTATATAAGCTTTGTAGAGCTCCAGTCACTGATGCTTCACACCAAGTTTCAAAATCATCGGTCTTCTAGTTCTCGAGAAGAAGATTTTTAAAGGTTTTTTTCTATTTATAGCCATGGCGGCCATCTTGGTCATGTGACCTTGACCATTTATATAAACTTTCTTTCCCCCTTCCCAAGGATGCTTCATATGAAGTTTGGCTTTGATTGACCATGCAGTTTCAGGGGAAAGATGTTTCATTATTATGGAAATATACATGTATATCGCCCCGGGGCAGGGGCAAAAAAAGTATAAACTTTATTTATTTTACTTCAATTACACAGAAAGCTCATTGAACTTATATACGCGTTCTTGAAGGCGCGGATGTTGGCGTTATGTGGTCAAACGTGGTGGAGGAAACCGGAGAACCCGGAGAAAACCACCGAACCTGGACGGGCGACCACTACCCTGCCACATGCCTTGACCCGGATTCAAACCCGGATCGCCGTGGTGACAAGCGAGTGCGTTATCCACTACGCTATCCAGGCTCCAGGCAGGGGCAGACAACCCCCCAGGGGCTAAAATTTTCCATTAACATTAATCTTCTGTCCATTTGCCTATTCCCAGTAAGTTTTACCCATTAAATAGCATTTTACCATTTTTTCCCATTCAAATGCATTGGCGACCTAAGTTGACCTTGCCGTAAAATAGGTCAAGGTCATCCTAGGGTCATGATTTATATAAACTATGATGGGCCCGCATCCCCGATGCTTCATACCAAGTTTCGTGGAAATCGGCCCACTGGTTCTGGAGAAGAAGATTTTTAAAGGTTTTTGCTATTTATAGCCATGGTGGCCATCTTGGTCATGTGACCTGGACCATTTATATAAACTTTCGTTCCCCCTTCATAAGGATGCTCCACATGAAGTTTGGCTTTGATTGGCCAAGTGGTTTCAGAGGAGAAGATCTTTGAAATTGTGGACGACGGACGGACGGACGGACGGACGACGACGGACGGACGCCAGAGCATGGGTATACTATAAGCTCACCTGTGAGCCTTCGTCTCAGATGAGCTAAAAAGCCCAAGACAAGACACCCCATTCTGCGGCGTCACATCTGGGGCTATATTGTTTATCTATCGCTCATAAATATGACGCAAGCCTTATTATCTGAGGTAACCAATCTGTTTTTGTTTATTTGAACATTCATATCCAAGCCATCATTCTTTTTAGGTCATAGTGAGACAAAGAGTTCTAATTTGCTAGGAACAAAGCCTGTATTGTAACAAGCTTAAAGTGTCTTATTCAAACTCACAACATGGGGGCAATAGGTTTCAGCCTTAAACTCTTACTCCAAAGTGTGATACTATACTGCTGAACAGGCTACTAGTACCGTAAATGAGCCGCCTCGTGGGAAAACCAACAATGTGGTTTCCGAACAGGTCTGACACAAACCAGCCTGTACAGTTACAGAAGCAACTTAGAAGCTTGAAATTTTGGAGTTAAGTAGAGGAGGAATTGTACTATCCGAGTAGCGAACACAAAGGTGCTGATCAGCTTCGCGGTTACCGCGAAGCTGATCTGCACCTTTGTTTTCGCCTATGCAGATTGTTGGTTTTCCCATGGGGCTGCTCAAATAATTATTTTAACAAACAGTCTTACAAAGGCAAATGTCAACTGTTTTGCTTAGATACTTCTCCATGATTCCAGTGTGGAATCTTGGCACAAAAGTGGACAAGCCATATAAGGCTATGAAACACATTTCGAGTATTTTAGTATGCTGTATTTTTTTTTTGACAGCATGTGCAAAACTTTTCTCTCTGTTCTCTTTTCACGCATGCATAAGTAACATATCATATGAGCCATATCATGAAAAAACCTGATTTTTGCCAATACGAAAACAAAGGCGCAGATCAGCTGTGTAGTTACTGGACAGCTGATCAGAGCCTTTGTTTTCGCTACATGGATAGTACAATTCCTTTTCTTCCTTAATCTGAATTTTGAAGCCTCTAGCCTGCTTCTATCTATCTATCTTCAAATACTCCCTACGCCCTCGAGAGCATTTTTGGCAGGCACTGCGCGTCAGGGTTATGAAAAAGAAAAAGATAAAAGAATGACAGTGAGTCTATGTCAAGATGAAAGGTTAAAAACTAGATCAATGATGAAGGGGAGATAAAAACAACTGTCTATGATTGATCGGCACTTACTGTTACAGACAGTACATAAAATTGATGAGTTTGAAGGGTCTAAAAACATTTAAAAACAAGTTAAAATAAGCAGTGCACTGTCTAGGGTTTGGGGTGCTGCAGCTCTCCAACTGCTGCCTTGAAGACTTCAAGACTTGGAGAAGCTGCAACGCTGGCTGGGAGGGCATTCCACTGAACAACCGCCAGTGGAAAGAAGGAGTACTTGTAATAGTCCTTGCCTGTATGGATTTGTCTAAAAGTCATTCAGTGGCAGTATCGGGATATCCTATGATTGGGCTGTATGTAGTCTGGGATGGGTATAGCTACTAGGCAGTGGACAATTTTGTAGAATAAACACAGTCGGGCCACAGATCGTCTCTTTTCAAGGGTCTGCCAATTCAACTGGCACAGTAATGAAGAGACACTAGCTGATCTGGAGTAAGTCACTTAGGGTCCACTGGGCAGCACGTCTTTGGACCATCTCTAATTTGTTGATATTCTCTTTACCATGCGGGTCCCAAACTGATGAGCTGTATTCGAGCTGGGGTCGGACAAGAGTCTGGTATGCCAACTCTCGGACTTTGGGGTTTCTAGTTTTGATATTACGTCTTATGAATCCTAGGGACCTGCCTGCATTTGCTGTGACTCTATTCACATGAGTATTCCAGGTTAGGTCGTTGGAGATATCAACCCCCAAGTACCTGGCGCAGTCAACAACCTCCAGGACCTGTCCGTGCAGTATATACTGTGTCTGAAGTGGTGTCCTAGAGGTTGTCACCCTAATCACCTGGCACTTGGAAGGGTTGAACTCCATATCCCACTTTGCTTCCCATGCCTGAAGTCTGTCGAGGTCTGTCTGTAGTGTGTCACTGTACAGGCTGGTTTGTGTCAGACCTGGTCAGAAACCCCAAAGCCCGGTTTTCTCGCATCGCAACTCATATAAACCTACCTCTTTCATTTGTTCATTGAGAGTTCTGATCTCTAGCTGTAGCTCTTTGACCAATGTTTCCTTTCTCTCTATATCAGCAGTAAGCCTCTGTTCTCTCTGCTCCCAAGAGGCCTGTGAAAAAAAGAAAACTTCCTAATTTCATGTAATAAACTGAATATGTGTTTTTTTATTATTTGTTTATTCAATATTTTCATGGTACATAACTTTTTCATTCTTAACCTCTTTCAGAGCTTCTTTCATGCTTAAACAAGAAATTCAACTTATAATTCTGCTCACAAAACTAAAATAAAAATGTTAAGGATGTGGAAGTCCTTCATTACATAATGGATTATGACATAGGGCCCTACCTTAGCGTCTTTAAACTTCTGTTCCACAGATCTGGTAGCTTCCTCCTTCTCCATCAGCTGACTATTGAAACCTGCCATCTAAAATAATATATTTCACTATAGTGTTATCTCTATGTAAATGCCATGCAAAGTGTTAACAAATTAGCTTTAACACAAACAGCATTGTCTGTCAAGCAATCAGTTACCTTATTTTAAGAATATCATTACAGAATTATTATTGCATTGTATTATATGTGACATGAATTTTAATGCAATGTCTCACTAAATGTTGTCCTGCCAAAAATATTAAACCTTTCACAGTAAAGTTTTACAGTTTTGTGTCTTTGTGTTGCAATCTCTCTTTGTTTGATTTTTTTTTTTGTTTTTCGCTTCGTCTACAATACTTATAAATGGTCTGCTTTCTTATGAAAAGCTACCTCTTTCTTGACAGCAGCAAGAGCCTCCACATCAGCAGCATGTAACATCAACTCCCGCTCATATTTATCCTGGGCCTCGGCGGCCTGCTTTGTCTTCTCGTCACATTCTTGTTTCGCCGACATCTCGATGCCGATTGCTGTTTCTCGTCGCTCCGTGGCTTCCTGTAACTCGTTTTGTAGACTGGTCAGCTGCTTTCTCAGGTCAGCATTCTGCAACATAGACAATTCAGTAGAATTGTGGAAAGATTATCTGAGTGGTTCCAAACTAGCTTGTGTAGTTATCGAAGCTGGCTAGAGGTTTGAAATAATGCATTTAGAGAAAACAAAGACTGTGAAATCTAGACAACCTAAATTAAAAAAAAAATGCCCTAAAAAGCCGGCACAATTTGGATGTGTAAAATAAAGGTTTACTTTATTTGGATGTGTAAAATAAAGGTTTACTTTCCATCTCGGTTTTTTGAGTGGGAATTTCTTTCTATTTGCGCCATTTCCTGATCGTTGCCTACTTTTACTTTTTTAACTCAAGATGTTGCTCATTTTACTCGCATCATATAATTTTAAAGACCATAACTTTCAGGGAACATTTCAGGCTTTCAATCATACAGCTAATGAAATCACATTTAACTTCTTCTACAAGAGAATGTAACAAGAGATTTCATCCAATAATTTAACCTATATGCACTTCCTTTATGTCCAGTTGAAAAATACCATCAAGAAAACATGTCCGTGTGATGTATACCCCCTTGAACCCCACTTTTATATAGCAAAACTGGGGTATGCAGGGGTATACCTATTTTTCTTATTTTCGCTCCAAAACATAGATTGTGGGTACTCGTTAGAACCGCCTCGCCG